>VZTL01060024.1:0-15879 GCA_013400535.1 Scopus umbretta
CTGCTAATATAATATTAGGAATTGCTGATCAAGCTGGGTTCTGCTTGGCTGTTATGAGAGATTTGGGACATAATAAGGGAGGTATCCCACTCACTTGTGGGACAGGAAACTGTTGAAGTCTGAGCTTTGGAGCAACTTTGCTCTCATGGGAGAACGTGGTACCCTGAACACAGATTTGGGCATGGGATCTAAGCTGACTCTTTAAAGAGGATAATGTAACAGCTGGCTTATGTGCTTTTATGTTGAATGACTTGGAGTGGAGCTCTGCAATGCTGGACTTTCCCCAGCTATCTTTGCCAATTTTCTGGACTGTATTTCCAGTGCTGGATCTTGTCAGCGTGGGCTTAGGTGCTGATGTCACTGTATTTGGACTCTCCTGTGTGAGGAGAGTCACTTTTGAGAACTTTAATGATGATAGAATAGGGAAAGATTCATAGCAAGAATAAACCCAAAGGGAGGGAGGAGAAAACCCAGTAACAGTCACTTGTTACCTAAGCATATCACAAGATGTTGCATGCAACTTCTTTATCTGGAAGAAGAAAATTACATGCTTCTGACTGCACTGTTTCTAGTTTGATTGATTCTATTTTTCCCCTTTACTTTTCAGTTAAAGATATAGAGAGAAGAAAAGAAACAAGTAAATCCAAGGTGAAGGATCCAGAAAAAACAAATGCGAGTAAACCAGCTCCAGAAGGTCAGACCATAAACATATGACTTGTGTGATATTCTGAAAATAATCAGCTTTTTTATTTAACTTGGCCATTGTATAGATTTTCTTTAACTCAGCACTTTAAATCTGGTTCTCAGGGTTAAGTTAAACAGAAGGGGAAAAATCAGTATTTTCAGAAATGCTGGAGAGTTGCTACAACAGAGGTATTGCTTTTTAGTTCTGTGTTTTGCTTTACCACTTCAATACAGTAAGCACTGCATACAACCATGAATAACAGAAAGGCAGTTTTTGAACCTACATTAAAAAATCATGTTGCCTGTACTTCCCCACTGGGTGCACTTTGGGTAGTGAAAGAAGCTCGTGTGTGTGTATACATAATAATTTCATATCATCTTGTCTGCAAGACAGACTTGCAGTATTAATTTCCACCTAGGTCAAATTGCTATTATTATATAATTAGGCACATGATAACTTGATAACTCTGTCCTAATTTAGGCCATATATAGGAAAACATTTGAAATATTTTGAGTGGAAAAAGAGGAGTTCATTTTGTCCAGTTGCAAGGAGACAATCTGCCAGTGAAATGTGATATTGCTTGTCATGAGCAGCTTGTCTAGTATGGACAGTAAAATCTATTTCAAGCTTAATATATAACTCTATTTCCTCTTACTTCATAAATAAGATGCTATTTTAGAATAGCCCCAACAGTAGTTATTCCCTTTAGTGGTTATTTATGATGTACAGTACAAGCACAGATGAGAATAGCTTGATATGCCCTTAAATTGTCTCTCTGTGAGTAATTTGGACAGTTTCAAGGATCCCATTTCTTCTGTCCCTATCAGCTCTGTCTCATACTAATGCAAGTATCAAAGACCTCGCTCAAAGCTCCTTGAAGCCCATGCAAATTTTCCTTTCTTCAGTGGATTGTTCTTCTTACCATACATACTTGTGTCACGTTGTATTTATTAACACTACACAAGTTTTTCGTACAGCATTTCTCAAGCCAAAGCACACTTGAGTTGGGTACATTGGGGAAAATGTTAGTTAGTATTTACAACTCTTAAAGCAGCAAGCTATACCTGCAAGTGCATGATGGGGAGTGGATAGGTGATCTTTCTTTCATGTCTAGAGGAAGACTGAGTTGGAAGAAATAAGAGAACTAAAGCAGGAAAATGTGATTTGTTTTCTTAATGAAGGACGAGTGATAAAAGTTGAAGGAGGGAAAACTGGGCCTGTTATAGGAAAATGATTAAATGCAGACGGAGGAAAGTGTCTGCCAGACTGTGGGAGAGGATTTATGCTTTTTCACGGAGTAGGGGCAAAAATACAGTTGGCAAGAGGACATTGGATCCTCAGTCTCTCCCTTTTTAGAATTCTTGTTTACTTGTGAAGTCTTTAGCTTGACTGCTTTTCTCCTCCCTGTACAACTTTTTACTCATGTAAACTTCTATAGTTTGTATTCAGTATTGAAGCAGTTTGTGTCAGAGCAAAATACATGTCCGTCCAGCACTTGTGAAAAGCTATTGCCTTACACTTACTGTAGCAGGTTTTACTAGGGGTATATATTTGAAAGAAAGGCAAAACTTACAAACTTCTTGATCAGCAAAACTGACCAAAAAGAAAAAATGTTATGCTACTTTTTATGAATTCTTGATTTTCGTTAGCCCTATTCCCAACCCAGCTATATTTTAATGTAAAGTAATAGACTTTTTTCCTACTGTCTAGCTATTGCATATTTCTTCCATTTGTGCCGTATGATTATTCAAAGTGATGGAGATTCCAACTGGATGACTTCAGTGGGAGTAGGGTGAGAGTCCAAGCAACAACGTAGTGCAGAAATAACAGCATCAGCAAAAAATGCGTAGCTGGGATAGAAGTGAATTAAAAACTGATACACAAAGAGTAATGGTATCAAAACTTTCCTGGTTTCATATATAAAGACTGTTCTACCTCAAATTGAAATTGGATCAAAAAAATAAGGAAGAATCTGTGAGAGAAATGGATTAAGGAAATAAGAGCAAAATTTTATGGCAAAGCCATGAAGAATAACTTGATCCTTTGCAGGTGTTTCACAGGAAATTATTTGAATATGAACAAGTGCATTCAGGCCAGCAGTTAATTGGTTTCATAACAATTTAGTATATGGCTAAATTTGATGGATTTAATAGCAACCCTGATACATTCTGTAGATGTCTTATATCCTTGATCAAGTTGGTAAGACCTTAGGATTTTACAGTACAAAAGAAGTTATTAGGTAGTATAATGTCTTATCTGAAAACCAGAGCAATCTTTGCCCACAAAACAAATTGAAATCAACCGTTGTCCAGATTGGTAGTGTCAGTGGTTGTGGCTTCTGCTCTTGTCTTGACTGAAAGAATAACAAAAGCCTATTTCACCATTTCTGCAAGTATTAGAGTCAAGTTTTGATGTAAGGAGGTGCCTTCTGTCTACATCTGCCCCACTTGTTACAGAAGGATATTTATATAAGAAGAGACTAGAGTGTCTTTGCAAGCCTTAGAAAGGCAAAGGTCATCAGTCATTCTCCTGCCTATGGAGAATTCCCTGCCAAAATTCTCCAGTTGACTATTAGGACAGGTTTGGCATTTAGTAGGCCAGAAAATCCAAACTCAATGTTTTGGGATAAAACTAATAAAGCACAGCAATATACTTGTCAGTATGTTTGAAGAAGCATGTGGAGTCTGTCAGTAATGTGAGGTCCAGTTTGTGCATTATGGTAACTCATGTATCCTGTTGATTTTCCTAAAAGGCACATAATTATAGAAATTTGTTGTTTATAAATACTTAGCTAATATACTTTCTTCAGGGTCACATAATAAAACCCAGAAATTTCACTTTCAATTTCAATGGGACAAAGATTTCACCATAACCCTTCTACTCATAGAAACCAGCTCTTCACCAAGAAATACAAAATATCTACATTAATGATTCCAGATGGTTTCAAAGCTTCTCACTCTTATTTTCATCTGTGGTTTGGAGGACTGATTCTGCAGTGCTGTCTGCTATTTGATTACCAACTGTTTGAGGCTCTAGGTAGTGCTGGGAGTTGTGGATGTCTTCTCCTAAACTCCCAAATCTACCTTTTTCTTCTGTCCTTAAATTGGATTGTATTTGGGTTTCGCTCTGTCTTTATGGAACTCCGTCAGTGGCTTGTGTGGCTTGCTAGTAATTTTTCCAGCAGCTTCAGTAACCTTAGATAAAATTTTTCCATCTATTGTGTCCTGTCCATTCAAGTAGTCTGAAAAGATTTACTCCTTTCTTTCCTGCTCTAGGTACTACGCTCTTATCTTAAACAAACCTCCAGTGTATATCTAGTAATGTCATTGTGCCAAATGAATTCAGGTTTAATGTCTAGCACTCGTCCATCAAATGTTCGCTTTGTATTTGATTTCCAGAAACCTTTTGTAGTTCTGCTGCGTAACCACTTTCAAGTCTTGAATCTCCTTTCTACATTTTTCAGAACTTGTTAGCTTGGTGATTTATCGCTGCTGTGCACACTTGTATTAATAATGTCAGAAGCCTTTTCTGTTTTTCTCTATTCAGATAAAGCTCACAGACTCAGCTTCTTTCAGCACGAACTGATATTTGAGTACTTGTACCCTGGCGCTTCTCCAACTTCGTCATGTACAAAGCTCCTTTCTGTACAGCGACAGGGGTTAATACATTCTGTGCGTTCTCAGATGTTTTACAGTTTCTCAGAGAGCTTCTACCAGTGATTCTCTAATCAAATCTCTTTGGGGAGGGGAGAATCACAGTGTTTTGACTATATCCTGTGGCAAATATGTGACTGTATCCTTTCTCTGCAGAATATTTCTCTGTGTGTCTGAAATGTTTTTAGCCACCCTTTTCAATAAAAACAACAGAACACTGAGGGCCAGTTTTATTTTCTCGTTTGTGGACTTTATTTGCGGGGGATTTAGTTAAGAGGTGTGGTGGCTTAGCCTAGGCTAGCAGCCAAACTCCTACCTAGCTGGTTCCTTGCTTCCCTCCCCAGCAGGACAAGAGTGAAAAGAGGATGAACAGGTATGAAAAAGCTCATGGGTTGAGATAAAGAGAGGGAGACTGCTTACCAATTACCATGGTAGGCAAACAGAGTCAACTGGGGGAAAACTTACTTATTTTGTTGCTAATTAAAGTAATATTAAAAAAAAACCTAATACATGTAGTGGGAAACAAAAAAGACAAACATTGAAACAAAGCTTTTGTCCCTGCTTTCCTAGGGCTCAACCTGACCTCCTTCCAGACTCCTCTCCTCCTCCCTTGCTATTGCTGCAGGTTATGCTCAGTCCAGGTCCCTCTAGAGAGGAAGCAAGTAGTGCAAAAGGGGTGTTGATGGGTTATGATCAGGATGCCTTCCACAGGCTGCTGGGAATATCTGCTCCACCATGGAGCACATCCTCCTCTGACCTTGGGGTTCCCTGTGTTATTTCTCACTCTTTTTTTCCCTTCCGTCTCTCTCTGCCTGGCATTTTCTGTCCTTTAAGTATGTTATCCCAGAGGTGCCATCAGCTGTGCACAGATACAGGCTGGCCCCTGGCCTCTTCTCAAAAAGGCCACCTCTGCAGCCTCCCTGNCAAGCATTCACACAGTCTTAAACCTGTCCTGTTCAGAAATTCCCTTCTGCAAATCTCAAATCGGGATAATTTAGGACAGCATAGAGCCATGTATGGACCAGATTTCTTTTCTGAATCAAGTTTTTCAGGATAAGCCTTCTACAGACTCTAGACTATTAAAACAATGAGAAACAAGCTTCCATAAAAGATTATGTGATTTATGTATGATGCAACGTAATAGCTACTTTCTCATTGTAAAGTGCATGTAATATAGTCATGTAGTAAGTATGACTTGTTAGGGAGGTCAGAGATCTTCACTGCACAGCACTGAACATGCTGGTTAGTTCAGCCTTCCCACATTAAATTGCATATCATCCCTGGAGCAAGTCCATTGGGGTAGTTGTGTTGTTTGTTTGTTTGGTGTTTTTTTTTTTTTTTTTTTTTTTTTTTAAACCGATTCCTATGAAAATCTACTGATGTGTGGCCCTGGGAGAACTGCAGCTTTCAAAATCCCTTAGATGCTTCTTTTTGAACTGGCAGAACATTACCCCAGCTGCCTGGGCCAGTGTGGGGCCAGCTGGATGACCAGAAAAGGGTATTGCCCTTCAGTTCCCTGCTCAAATGGAGTATACAGGAGGAAGCTCCAGGATAAATCAACTGACAATAAAAGCTAGATCTGAATTTCTCATCATGGAAGACTGAGACAAACAGGTAGAAGTTTAAGAAAGAAAATTTATAGCTAATCTGTTAGGTTGTGGGTATAGAAAGGACGACTTGGGAATGGAAAAATTAGACACTGGGTGAGTGAAAAATAATGTAGAAATCATAGTGGGCCTGAGAGACAGGAAGAAACTGCAGCAGCTCTTTTTAATGAGCTGTGTAATGCCATACCTTGTCTGCTACAAAGTATACTAGAAAGGTGCAGATGCTGGGTTATATTATCTGTGTGTAGGTAATATAACATGAACTAATGTTAAAGACATTGAATAGTGACTTCATGTGTCTTGATCGATATTCCTGCATTTATATATGAATTTAAATATAAAAGTTTTTGAGGAATAGGTAAAAGGGGTCTGTAAGGACAAGCAAATGTTTCCTTTGGAAGAATTTAATATTATTATTAGTGACCTTTATTATTGACCTTTAGTGAATTTAATATTATTGGTGATATTGTTATTATTATGCTGTCGTGGTTTAACCCCAGTTGGCAACTAAGCACCATGCAGCCACCCACTCACCATCTGCCCCACAGTAGGATGGGGGAGAGAATCAGGAAAAAAAAACCCAAACCCATGGGTTGAGATAAAGGCAGTTTAATAGGACAGCAGAGGAAGAGAAAGTAATAATGATAAAAGAATACACAAAACAAGTGATGCACAATGCAATTGCTCACCACCCGCTGACCGATGCCCAGCCAGGCGCCGAGCAGCAATCGCTGCCCCCCTGGCCAACTCCCCCCAGTTTCTGTACTGAGTGTGATGCCATATGGTATGGAATAGCCCTGTGGCCAGGCTGGGTCAGCTGTCCTGGCTGTGCCCCCTCCCAGCTTCTTGTGCCCCTGGCAGAGCATGGGAAGCTGAAAAGTCCTTGACTGGTGTAAGCACTACTGAGCAACAACTAAACCATCAGCGTGTTATCAGCATTGTTCTCATCCTAAATCCAGAACACAGCACTATGTCAGCTACTAGGAAGAAAATTAACTCTATCCTAGCTGAAACCAGGACATATGCGTATGGATATATATACATACAAGTTATAAATAACATGAAGAATGGCTGGTCACAGTCAGAGTTCCCTCTGATACATATTGGTCCCATTCTTCTCTTTGTTTTCTTCACTACTCAGTACTGCGCATTTAGCACATGTATTGTGCTAAATTTCAGTTTTTTAGCACTTTCAGGGTTTAGTATCATAAAGTCTCCTGGAAAGAGACTTGAAGCCATCTGTCACGTGATACTTACCTGTTAAGAATTAATAGGAATAAGTATGCCTGCTCTTTCTTTCAGCTGAGTGTGCTCTGCCAGTGCTCTGAATCATGCGGAAACAATGTCTCTTTGGGACTGGATCTTTTGTAGTTTTTCTTGTGAATGTAGTTTTTAGCTTCCTGATCTATGCCTACAAAATAGGTAGAGTTCTCAGCTGCTTGCAAAAACTGTGCAGACATATCCAAAGTTACTCTGTTTTGCGGTAAGATAGTTTTTGATTTTTTTTTTGTCTTCCCAATGTGTTTTACATGATTAGTGAAATTATTATTTACATTATTTTTACAATCTTTCAAAGTAAATGTTTCTGAATTTTTTTTTTCCATAATATTTTTTTCTTCCAGTGCTATGCACGCCATCAGATAATGCAAAAGGCATATCATTCCTCAAAATGCCATGGTATGCATATCTGAGATTTCTATTATAATAACTCTTGCAGTGAGGTCACAGCAGTCTTTGGATAGTGGTAGAAATGTGAGGTACAGTAAACTTAAAAAATACACTGATTTGCTTTCTTCTTCCAATGCTGCTATCCCCTTTGATGCAAATAAGCTTTGACATTCACTTTGTAGCTGTTGAATGGCCCTGTTTAAGCAGAGTAGGAAAAAAACCGCAGAGAGGTATATTAAGATGCTAGTCAGCAGAAGAGACTAATTATCTCATTTATTAACTTGTCTGTTTAGTTAATGTCAGATGCTTCAGTAAGTATTACTAGACAGGGTGAAATAAGTGCTATGAGGTATTCGACTCAGCCACAGGAATGAATACCTTCTGAACTTCTGCTCCATTGGCCGTGTTTCATAGATTTACTCACTTCATCCTGGCTAATGGAACTGCAAATGTTGATTTTAGTCGTGACATTTTTCTGTTTTTTTATTACTTACTGAACTCCTAGGCTATGGAACTCATTAACTATGTCTTTATGCAACCTATAATTGGCCTTATTAACAGCGTTTCCCTGAGCTTTCTGGAGAGCACTTTAGCTCTTGTATTATAAGCAAGCAGAAAGACATTGTAATTACGTTGTGTGTGCATTTTTCCCCAGTGCCATTCTGTTCTTCCTAAGCAGTCCTTATTTTCTCAGCCCTTGCACGTTAACCTGCTTCTGCAATCTGAGGGTAAAAGTAAAGTTTATCGGAAAGTGCTTCACTCTTCCACTGTTGATATGATTTCTTTTTTGTCTTGTGTTAGGGATCACTGAATGCTATAGCCCAGTAAAAGCATGCAGGGTTGCCCCAGCCATGACCCCAGATCCAACCAGTAGCAAGGCTGAGCATGTAGTCCCAACAGGTCTGGGGTGATCAAGCATGGGGCTTGGCCAAACAAGTACTAACCAGCCACCTCTGTGGATGTAACAGGCCCCCTTTATCCTTCTATTTTTCAATGCTTGTTCCTCCCCAAACTCCCTTGATCCCTCCCTTTCATTCCTCCCCTAAACATACCATACTAAATCTTGTACAATCCCCAGATACTCTTTCCTGTATCACGTCAGTCTCATTACCCCCTAAGCAGTAATCCCTACCAATCTGAACCATGAACAGACCATGTTATGAAGTAAGTACAAGTTATAAAAATGTGGGTAAAATTTGTAAAAATGTTTTGCTGATCTTGGAAGATACCAGCAAGATGAGACCCCTGTAATTAATGTTTGGTTTCTGGGTCTATGCTGTACTTGTGCAAGAGGCAAACACTGAACTACTTGGCCTGAGGCTGCGTAATAGGTAAAGCACAAGGTCACCAGGGAGGTATCCTGTGACTTTTGATAATTCCATGATTAGTATTTGCTAATCAGTGTTTTTTTCTTTTTAATTAAAGTTTCTGTTTACTTTGTTGTTGTTGTTGTTGTTCCAGTGCAGTGCAGCATAATATTGAAGGGTTGCTTGAACCAGATGCAACCAAGTTTTCTACAAAACTGATAGCAGTGCAGCTCTGTTGTCCAGTACAGCACTCTCCCTGGTGAATGCGCTAGCCTCTCAGAACTGGCTAGCTCAAAGACTTCTACCTTATCCTCCATTACAAAGTGCAGAGATAACCCTGGCCATTAGTCTTTAGCATCAGTTTCTTAGATGATGCAGAATAGGGACAGATGCATTTCCTACTTTGGAGATATGGTAAGTTCTTTAAACACTGTGGAGTACTTCAATATGATAGGGTTCATTTCTGGACATGTGTAAGTTAAAGTCTGGATCAAAAAGTATATTGAAGTTTAAAACTATTGATTGAATTTGTCTAAATGATAGGCTACTGTCTACATTTCCCTAAAAGATGTATATACATCATACTGAGACTTGAATATTTCATCTTTGCGGTGTCTGTAGGGGGTATATGGATGCATTACCTTGTCACGTACAAAGCAGGATGCACGTTTACTGTCATTTAACTGCCTCACAGCAGGGGACACATGCTCTGTGTAGGTTGTTACGTTACTTCAGGACTGCTTTTCTTTTCAGTTTACTTTTGAGTTCTGTGCTTGACAAGGATTTTAGTAGTCCGTACCAAAAATTGCTTTTCAGTGCTGTGTGGCATGCAGTGACATGCAGTCCTTTGACCTGATTGTGAATAGCTCTTGTGTGTGTGGTGTGCTTGTTCTAGCATTTACTAATCAATTAAAGGTAACATGAACGTAAAAATGAGTCTATTACCTATGCTTCCTTGAGGGGATGGCCTCAAATCCCCATGCCTCCCTTACGAAGACGAGGGAATGCTTGGACTATGCTGCAGCATTCTGAGAACATTTTGGACCACCACAAAGCTTTGGCAAGCATTTATAGTTATGCTCCCCTCGCCACACTCTTCTGACCACTCTGAAACTCCTTAACCCAGGAATAATTTTATACACCTATTTTGGTTTCAGATTCTCTCACTTTGGGTTTGGACTCACTTGGCTTTGTTCTGGCCAACCATAGCCCTGAGCAGAGGATCCATCATGCATCCTATCTCAGCTTTCACTAGTGAAAACAGCACCTGACCATCTGATCTTTGCTAATAGGACTCTCACTTAAATGCCTGCAGCCAGTCTGGTGTGTCAGTGGTTTCACTGCTGGTCAGATCACCATCCTGATGTGATGCGAAAAGATCTCTGCTCTGGACTCCACTTAGAACCTGCCCAGCAATCCTATCAGCAGGCCTCCATCCATGCTAGATTGGCAGAGCATGTGGTTTTTTTTTTTTTGACAGTGACTATTTTTTAACTTGTGCCATGCAAGTGATGGCTTTCCATTCTTCTATGTGACTGTCACGGACATCTTCTTCCTCAACTTCAGGTGATGCAAATATCTGTTTAAAAATAGGAGATTAAGTAGACTTGTCAGAATATACCATCGCATTCTTTGACATATGAATATAGGGTACCCCATCCAAGCCATGTTGATTTCTGTGCTTCACAGAAGATAGGACTTAAAGAGAGACATCCATTAAGTTTCCAAGCTATATACACATATATATATGTGTATAAACCTGTAAGCTACCATGCAGCGCTTTGTACATTAGATACTCCTTGTTAGTCACTGGAGAGCTTACAGGAGAACTCTGTTGCAAGGAAACTCTTGGGTAAACTCCTCTTTACTGTCTGGAAAGTTTAGCTCATTGTGCTGTGGATGATCAATGCTTATTCCAGATTAATTCATCAGATTAATTTCCCTGGAGGACATAGCTAAGCTTTTGTATCCTTTGACTGCTACTTGCAACTTGAATTTCGTTTTGCAATGGCAATACTTTTATGGACCTGGCCGGGATCCTTCGGCAGACTCTTGCTTCCTGCCTCCCACGACTGGAAAACCTGATAGGAAGTATCAGCAGTGACATGGACAGAATTCTTAAATGCTTTTCCTTTGCCATCATTTTGGTAGCTGCTTTGGAGAAAACCAAGCAAGCTAGATTTAGAAACGGCAGCATTTACATCTGCCATCTGGCCAAACTAAATAGCCATTAGTTTACTTGCAAGTGTGTTGAAATCATCTGAATAAGAGAGAACTACGTTCTTGAGAGAAAGCAAGCTTGAAACTGAAGACCCAAAAGTGGCTATGAAGGCTGGAATTGGGAAAGGGTTCACATTGAGGAGTGCACTTTGACCCTGACAGAAGGAATCCCCGATTGAAGTGAGATCAGGGAAGAGAAAAGAACTGAAAGAAAAAGAGAGAGATGGGGCAAGGAGGAGTGATCTTAACATAAGAAGGTTCTCATATATATTTTGTAACTGCCTTGTCTGTTTTGAATATCTGTAAAATTGTGAATAATTTTATTTATTTACATTAGCCTGGTTTGAGATTAAGTATTAACATGGAGGTTGCTGAATGCCTTCTTCAATTTGTGTATGCCCAACAAAATCTTGCTTTGTTCAGATAATAAAAAGCTTGGCATTAGAAATTATGGACAGTCTCAATTCTTACCCAGAGATTCCACTTACCTCCTGGCTCCTCCTTTCTGTAGGAGGAACCGCTTTTCTTCCATCTGTCAGTATGCTACCATCATATAAATGGTTGTGGTTGTGCATTACCACTCATACAATGTTCCAGGTCAGGCAGAAGCTGGAGATTAGACAGATTGCCCTTCTGTTATCCACAGTCTCTGTCCCTACCCCTTCTTTAGGAACTTTCCCCGAATGCATCTGCGTCATTGAAATGTAAACACAGTATTGACACAGATATCTAGAGAATCTGTAGCTCGGGGGGAAAAAAAGAAGCTTTATAGCTCTCTTTCTACTCTCTCCGAGTGAAAAAAAGAGACTTAGTCTATCTTGGACCTAAACATAAGTTTCAATTTTGTCATGAAATGATCCAGCTCCTAATGTCAGAACTACTCAGGTTCATAAGCCTTGAGTTATAAGATATTTGTCCTCATATGTCCCCACAGTAAATATGTGTAATGCTTGGTAAGTCTGAACCATTGCCAACTGAAAACCTCCTGTCTGGGCTCTTTTTTTCTTTGGTAGCTTTCCCTAAGGCACTGACCTTTTTTTGTGCAATCTATTCTTAGTTGAAGTGGGAGACTGCTATTCACATTCTTGAATTAATTCTTCTTAATAGAAGCTCAGCTGAATGAATGGTCTTTCACTCTCTTCAGGCTGCTTTTCATCTCTTCGAGTCATTAGCTCTTGAGCATCCATCCAATCTGCAGTGCGGGGGCATGGCTGGATTCTGCTGGCAGCAAGAGACTGTTACCTTAAGTCAGATTCAGGGTCTGTGTTGACATGTTTCATTATTGAAATACTTTCGTTACTACCACGCTGAGACACTCCTTAACAGTTCATCATCTGGCAGCATGAATTTGTATAATTTAAAGTCTGTAGGCTTGCTCATGACTATGTATATTCTAGGTGAATATCTTACATTATGAGTGATGATTGTCTTTCATACGAGATGCTATCTAGTCTTTGAAACAGAAGCTACATAGTAACAGTTGAAACTCTGGGCAGTTTTTAAAATTTGTGTGGCAATCTTGAAGGGAGAGTCATAAAAGCTTTGCTGATGCGATAGCAGACTGCGTCAGCACCCTCTCCTACATTAATAAACACTGAAGTGTAAGACCAAGACCCTCTTGTAAGAAAGCTGTGATTGTAAAGGATTGGTGCATTCATCAGCAAACTCATCTATCATGGATTTGCATTCCAGTTTTATTGAACACGCTGATGAACAAGCTGCATTGCTTTGTGCTGTGGACAACAGAATGTGAGATTAAGGTTAACTTTTTGGTATCTCTTTTTAGGGATCCTTGTGATCCTTGAGATGGCCTTGTCTTGAATGCAACCAGAAGATGCTGAATCTTTTGCTTTTGTGCTGTCTGCTGTACAAGTTCCCTTTCAAGGCTGTTCCTTACACTTTGAGGGGGCGGGGGGGGGGGGGGTCTGGTTTCACAGTCTGTCTCATTCATCTGATACTAACGCTGTTGATCAACATTAAGCAGGAGCTTGTAGCGAGGAGAGATGATTTCAGGGTTATTTCCATCCTTGCTGCATAATCTGAGGGTCTTCATGTTCTTTCTGGACCTGTTGATGCAGGACTCTGATTCTGGGCTGTCTCATGGTCAGCTCCCTTTGCCTGGTGCTCTGTGTGCTGAGTAAGCCTTGGTGTTACAACTGAGCTATGCCCTTTGGTTAAAAAGGTGCTGGTTAGTAGCTGAAACAGAACTTACTTCCCTGGATGAGTGGTCCGTGTTCTTCACCTCAAAGGTGTTCTCTCGCCTGTCTGGTTAGCTGTACTGATTGTACTAGTCTGGCTGCATATGATGAGGGAGTCCTGTTTCCTTATCTGACTGCCGGGTTTCATGTGTGTGTCTTTGGCTCATGAAGTGCTTGGCTCTCTATTCCCCAGTAAGTGGAGCACTGGTATTCTTATACTAGGCTCTCCTGGAAACCTTAAAGGAGCTTTTCCAGAGCACCAGCTTGATGCTTGAGCATATTTAGTTTCCTTGTATGCAGGAAAGTTAGCAGAATTAGGGCTGCATAGTGGTGCAGACAGCAGTTTCAGAAGTAAATGTTAGTCTCAGCAGGGTCTTTGCTTGGGTTTGGCTTGTTTATGTGGTCAGAAATGTGTGGTAAAATTTATGATCTTTTGCACTGATCTTTCTAGTAAGTTTGGTAAAGGAAGGAAAACTGTAAATTGTGAGCATAGGGGTGGTAGCTCTGTCAAAAAGACTAAATTGGCTGTGGCCTGTGAAATACCACTCACATCTCATCTCTCCTCTCCCTACCCCATATCTCATCTCTCCTCTCCCTACCTTCAAGACCTTTCAAACTGAACATCCAAATTTCGCTCAGTACCTAGGGGGCAGGGAGGTGGGGTCAAACTGTGGCAGATGCTTCTGCCATAAGAGCTTCATAATGTTTAGTGAGGGTTTTTTTTTTGTTTTTAAGAAGTAGTAATAAAGCATCAGTTGCAAGCAATAATGCTATAACTGTTAGAGTTTGGTTGAGATACTCTTATGGCTTTGATGGGGCGGTTCTGTTTAGCTGTACCTTGAAAAAAGCAAATGACACTCAGAAGCTTGTGTTTTGTCTCAATAGAATCACAGGTCCTTTTCCAGCCTCGCAACCGTTAGTATTTATTAATCTGGGAATAGGAAACAGATGGCGAGGGAGAAACCCTAAAACTGATCTAATAGAATATAATTATGCAACAGTTATTATTAATTGGAAAAAATTGAGCAAGAACAACTGAAAAATTATTTATCGAATATTGAACATTTTTTCTTTTGAAACAAATGAAAAAGATCCTCTGTTCAGCTCCATAGGACTATTTTAATAATTTTTTATATATGTGCCCTCACCCTGCTTTTCAGGCATCATGGTAAATGTTAGTCTATGTTATCTATCTAGTTAGTTAGTTATTTAATTATATCTAATAGTTATCTATCTATCCATCTATCTATCTACACTGTCTATCTAGTTAGATATGTGTGCATATTGAAGTACATGTTTTTAGTTAAGGGCCAGCAGTTTCCTTTTGAGTATGGTTATTGCAAATTGCTAAGTAGCTAGTGGCCAAACTAAAAATTAACCCAGATGTCTAAGCATAGTCTGTACCTTGTGATAGGACTCTCCTTTGGTTTTGACTGCTCCCATAACAGTTGTATACTTTGGGTAGCAGCCAGAAATTTGTCTAGATTAATTAAATAATGGTCTTTTCCTCAGTGCAAATTTTAAATTCACTCTTGTAGATTTAGAATTTGCCATTCGTTCTGGAAGACGTTTTTAAAAATATCATATGCAATGTAATCATTAGAGTCTTATTACTTCCTATGCAGACCTTTTCCGTAAGATCAGATTAGTAATTTTCTCATATGTGTGCAAATTAAAGATTAAAAAATTGCCTTCCTCTGTAGAGTGAATTTTTTAAGAAAATCCCTGTGCTAAAGTCTTTAGGATAAGGTTCTACTTTAGATTTTTGGTTTTATTTTAAAAAATGCAGTAGGATTTGGAGATAAGACTTTGTCATTTGTTTCAAAGGCTTTAAAACAACTATAAAGAAAAGTAGCTATAAATGGTATTGAATGGAAGAAAATATTCAGTAAATTCTTTTGAGATTTATTAATAGTCCTTCTGTTGTTTAAAAATTTAACTGTCCACCATATATGATATCGCATAACTGATGAGCCTATGTGCATTGTTGATCTGTCTAGCTGGATGGTATGGTAAGTACAAGACCAAGGAAATAATAAGTGAATGGAAGAGACTGGAATCTTAGACAGAGAGAAATGTTGCAGGCTCGAAGACACTGGTGTAATCTGCCTGAGGGGAAAAATATGCAACATGGCTATTTAGTAATTTGTTTATGGTAGGGAATAATTACTTTAGTGGATAAGAGAAATTTGAAAGTCTGAATGAGAGGAAAAGAAAATCAAAGGTTATCTTAAATGCTCACTTAGGAAAAGATATCTGTGGTGTGTTTATTGCTGCTTAGTCCACTAATCAGGATTTCAATACAGTGCAGATTCTTCTGTTAAATACTCATTGAGACATAAGCAACCAACCACAACATCAAATCCTCCGGGGAAGACTTTTTTGTTTTAATATTAGTCTGGTTTTGCTTAATAGCATGTGTTTAAAGAGATCAGGAATGAAATATGTAGAAACTAATTATGGTAATCCTACTGCTAGAGTCTGTTTGCATTGGGTGACAAACTATCAGCTATATGCCTCTGGGGGCTATGGTCAAGGGCA
>VZTL01060026.1:5921-27800 GCA_013400535.1 Scopus umbretta
CCATGTTTAACTATGTCCCCACATAAAAGCTTTTTGGCACAGAAAGTCCTCCATTCAAGTCATTCTCCCTCATGTCACCAATTAATTCATACCATTAACTAAGAAGCAAACTAGCTAATCATTTGTCCATATGTGGCCTGCATATGTAGCAAGCTTGTAGGCTTATAAGTGCAGTTGGCTAGCAAAGAAACCACTGGCATTTCATTACATTTTTGTGTATGTCAGCACTTTCTGCCCCTGCCCAAAAAAATGAAAAGCCAAAGCACAGCCTGTCTTTACAGTGAGTCCCACCAATGCAATCAGAAACAGAAAAACTCACCATCTGACATTTCTAGTCCAATTTCCAGAGCTCAGATCTTTTTACTAAATGAACAGTCACCTGGTCAAACCTTTGGTTCATTCCTTGCAATGTGCTGTTGGCAAAGCTCTATGATGATTGTTAAGTTTATATTGTGAATAAAACCAAAGGGAATTTGGATAAGTAGAGAATCAGTGATAGCTGAAAGTTAGAAGCTAATTCTCCTGTTGTAATCTCAATCTGTGACTTTCAAACTTTTATTACAGACTATGCTTTACTGAAGTCTCTGAGCTCTTCCCCATCAAGTCCCAATTTAATCAAGACTTTAATTTTGACTGATTCTCCTTCAGTATTTTCATAGTTCAAGTCTATAATCACTATTCAATAGTTTTAATTATAGCTACTGCTCAAGAGACCTGAGACATAGCTTTTCATATCTTTATGAGATACTTCTTGTATGGAGTCTTGAAGATCTCGTAATTTAAATGCTATTAGAAAAGTCTTACATGAAGTGGAAGTGAGATCTAGACCATAGTGAATACCCATGAATGGCTTCAGCATTTTATTAATTGCTTTGTGCTTGGTTCCTATAGCCATTACGGACTCAAAAGGTGTAAGGTGCATGTACATACTACAGAAATTTTTATGGGGCTTCAGAACACAACTCTTTAGCTTAATGAGAAATGTTCAAGCTTCTGTAGCTTATTTAGGAAACAGAAACATCACAAACTCACTGCCTTCCATCCCCACAAAAAGATCCTTGTGTGTCTACATAAGCCAAAAGAGAAAGGACTGTTTCCTACAAGGATTTTCTTCATGTCAAGGTGGTGGGAAACAGACTTCACAGCCAAACATTTCCTGCTGTGCTTTATCTTTTCTATCATGACACCTTTTGGCCAGCCCATGGAGGTGACTGGGAGTACTACCATGCTCCATTGTATTTCCTCAAGATTTTCCCCTGTTTTGATAATTTTTTGCACTCTTTGGAAGGCATCACAAAACTCACACGAAGTACACATTGCCATAGCTCAGCTTCCCTCTTCCACAGGATTTTTGGCTGCAGACGCAAACAATGCTGATTAGTTCCCTGGAAGGAATAGGCAATCAGCTTACCCTGAGCCTAGCTCAAGTCTTCTGAGATAGACCAAGTGTATTTTTTCCTAGTAATGCCTTTCAAAATCTCTGCAATCAGATGTTCAAGCTCAGAGTTATTAAGGGTGTATAATACCCAGAACTACACACAAGGCAATAAAATTGCTCATAGACACCTTCAGTGACAACTCTGTTATATTCTTTTATATTATATAAAGAAATGTGATGAATTCTATTATCTGTCTGCCTTCATGTCTTCTTCTGGGTTGGCTTCATCACTTCATTTGAAGGTGATAATTTCTTGTTTTGTCTTCTCTCTTTTTATCTCTTTTCTGTTTTCCTTTCAATGCTATTCCAACTCCAGACTAGTGGATGTCAGCTTCATGTCTAAAACTGAATTCTCCATCTTTTTGGTTTTTATTATCATCTTCCAAGGCAAAGTAGTGTCTATAATCTCTGCTGGAATGAAAGCAGTGGAGACTGAAAACAATATTTGTCTACTTAGAGACAACAGAATCACAAACTTTGCTGTAATGCAGTTGGCATGAAGCTTCTGTATTTTCATCTGTGGATAATTGTTTCTGTGATCAACAAAGAAAAGTTGTGAGACAGTTATAGGCTATGAAGGGAATTAAAAACTTTTGTCTGAAAACATTAAACTAATTTAACATCAGGCTGTGGGAAAAGTGATCAGAAAAAAAAAGCATACAATTGGTTAATAGCAATTTCTCTATCATAGAAGGAAGAAGACTCAAGGGAATTTGTAAGGATCCTGTTTTCATCTTTGGTAGGTTTTCAAAAGTGAAAAACAATAAAGGGAAGAGAGAGAAAAGAACACTGAAGAGGTAAAAAATATTTATCTGGTGAAAAATGGGCTATTTGTTGAGATAGGTCCATCACTGGTTACTGAAAAGAGTTGTCTGATGCAACATCTGACTGAGGGTGTGCATGACAGAGGAAAGATTACTCCATACACGTCCTTCTTCTTTGGTGCTGATAAGAAGTTGCTATACTCCACTTTCAGAGACAGGACAGCTGGTTTGGGCTGACTTAGCATAGCTGTTCCTGAGGACAGTATGTCTTAAGAGGGAAAGGGGAGGCTGAAAGCAATAGAGAGTGGAGATGTGTCAGAATTAGCAAAGCTATGGGAGAAAAGTTAGATCAATCAACTCTCTGTTGTATTGCTCTGAAGATATGCTTCCTCAGAAACTGTTTTGTTCTTGGTAAATAATGCTATGCTTTAGGGAGGCTTTTGCCAAAAGGCACCAGAACTGCAAGAACTGCAAGATTTGGACTAAAGTTAGACCCCCTGCAGTAAATATTTTTTGCTATGTGGGGGCTGTGTTGGCTATCCAGGCTGAGAATGGGAAAATTGTCTGACTCTACCCTAAGAGGCAAATGACGGTTAGAGACCTGAGCAGCAGAGGGAATGTGGTCAGAGAGATAAGGAAATGTCAGAGGTACGGTTTTCTCAGAGACTGTAAGAATCAGTGATAAACATAAGAAGGCACTACAGACACAGATCCTTAAAATACCTTTAAGAATCTGGGTCTTAGTCCCCAGGATTATCCAGGCTTTTGATTCTGATAAAATGATTTATGAAGGTGCCAATAAGTACTGCTTACAGGGATGCTATTTGTGATGTTTTCATTCAAAGCCATGAGTTCAGAACGTGGGACATGCTGGAGAGATAATTTGCAATTGTATAATCTATTTTTGAAAACTCTATGCATATAAGTTTGATGTGAACTTAAGTCCCACTGGAAGTCCCTTTGTTATTTCCCTACTACTTACTCCATTTCTTTTTTGGACTGGCTCAAGTACAACATCATATATCTTCAAAAATTCTTGGCTTTAGTAATATCCTATTGTAGCTATGCCTCTATTAAGAGGAAGTACTGCCTGGTGGCCAGAAAAGAGATGCTGCCTTCAGCCGTGGTGTCTTTTACTGTAGCATCCTCTCTGACCTGTTCTCTTATTGCACCATTGTCATCATACTATCTCTCATATGAGCACAGAATATAAGAAAGATATTTGGATTATACCCATCTAGCTCTGCATCTGAGAATGGCAAGTGGCATATGACATTGTTGCGTCTCTTGCAACAGACCACCTTCGGCTGAGGTAGCACGGAGGCCCAACACCCCGCCTCCGGGCCAATGAGCACTGACACCAATATGAGGATGCTACAAATGGCGTTTATTAATAGGTTGCATAGCAATATATACTCAGCTGTCTTTCGTTACCGCCCATAAGCTATACGTCACGAGGGGTAGGAATATACACGTTAAAGGGGGAGGCCCCTGCTCTTTCCGTTACATCACGTGATCTTCCGACCGCTATCCCCTACATGACATGGAAACACATAGGCCTTTAGAGGGCCCAGCAGAATGATGTGTGGGGATTCTGCACCTCAGGGTTTCCATCAGTTTATCTGTAACCATGCTGCCAGTATTAGGTCTGAGCCTTTTTAATACCCAGTAAAGCCCTTTTCACCTCCGCTATACTGTTTTCCTACCTCAGTGCCAAAACACAAGTTTTTATTTAGAGCCCTGCAGTAGTTAGTAGAGATCTTCTTGTGCTAGAACCAGATCTTTAGGCAGATAATGTTTTATTGAAACAAAAAAATCTGAAATAGAAACTTTAGCACCAAAAAAAATCATGTTTCCCTTTTCCCTTTTGTTGTAGTTTCAGTCAGCTCCAAACTGCATTACCTATGAATAAGATATTAGTTACACCGAGCAGAAACTCAGGTCATGCTGAATGTGTTTCTATTGCTTTTAGTTGCACAGCAAGGTTAAGTGTAGATGCTGTATTAGTTCATTTTCATTATAGTGGATGATATTTTTGGTTTAGGGATATCTATACAAAATTAATTGAAGCCCAGATAACATACTTAAGCTGGCCTGGTGTGCATGCAAAACCAGTCTATTTCTATTATTCTTTTGGTTCATCAAAGAATAGTAGGGAGTGCCACATCACAGGCTTACAAATGCTTGATAGAAGGGTGAGCACCGTTGCAGAAGGGATTTGTTGGCCTGAAGTAGAGGAGAGAAGCATTTATGCATTTTTCAGTTTTTTTTTTTTTTTTTTTTTTTTTTTTTTGCTAAGGCATATTTAAATACTGATCTTTTCCTTTCCACAGTGTCATAAAGTTGCTGAACCAGAATAGAGAGAAAAGTGCTTCTGTTGCTGAAGCAGAATATAGTAATATATCTGCTTGCCATGTGTCATTATGAAAGAAATACTGCAGCCAGGTTAGGCAGAACATTTTAAATCTCACATTTAAATTCTCAGCCCAAGTCAGTGAAAGGTTATAACACAGGTACGACAATATGCCCATTTCATAATCCGTTGTTTACTTGTTTATCAAAACACTTTCTTTTTTTTTCTGTTTCTTTTACAACCTTCTATTATCTTTGTAAGATACTTGGGAGACAGGTTACTCTAAGAAGAACATTTTCTTTCAGGTCATTTCTGTAAATGCTAAGTCTTCCTAGGCTTCAGCAATGCATAAATATATTCAAATACACCCATGACAATAGAGTTTTGCTCCAGCCTACAGCATGGACCCATGGACCCATCTACTTCTCTCCCTTTCCTCTACTTGTCCGCCTCTGGGTGCTGGGCTACCCTTCCATACGTCCTCATCACATTTCATTCAAATCCCTTCTGCTCTATTGCCAACGGGCCTGAAAGAGCGCATCCTTTCTTATTAAAGCCACGGCTAATCTGAAAATATTTTTACTCTCCAATTATATGATTAGTAATGGGAGTTTCATACAATGGATCTCACTTTACTCCCACTCATAGCTCCATTTCACTGCAATATAATCCCACAACTAAAGTGGTATTTTTATATTGGTGTCACCAAAAGGGGAAGGATCTGAAATCTCTGTAAACCGACTTTCCTTTAAGATTGCCATTCTGAGCATCTCTTTTTTTTTTATATTGGTGTCACCAAAAGGGGAAGGATCTGAAATCTCTGTAAACCAAGTTTCCTTTAAGAATGCCATTCTGAGCATCTCTTTGTGAAAAGCCTCTTTGAATGTGAATAGTCGGATTTCAAGCAAAAAAAAAAAAAAANAAAAAAAAAAAAAAAAAAAAAAATCACAGCTGATTTCTTTGCTTTAAAAATAATGATAATAGTAATAGCAACAATAACTCTAGTAAATTGCTTTTCAGTGAGCTGTGTTTCTGGGGAAAAGCTTCCAGAGCAGAGAGGTGTGAAACACAGGGAGGGGGGAAGGTGAGTGGCAGGGCTGCTGCTCCCCCATGCCCTCGCAGAGCCCGCTGGGCCAGGGAATCAGCGGGGGGGGAGCAAGCAGTGCCAAAACGCTCCTCACAGCACTGTCTGACAAGGGAGCGCCGATGAAAGCTGTGTTATTTTAGTAAAGACTTTGAGTAAAAATAATATCATAATACACAGCAGTGATCTAATCATTTATAACAGGTTTATTCACAAGTCCTCATTTAGTGTCCACTTAGGTAAAACTCCAGTTGATTTATCAGCTAGTCAATCAAAAAGGAAAATATTCTGTGAAATGTTTAAAAATGAGTAGTTATGTGACTTCAACAGAGGAACTTTTGCCCCATCCAGCTGTTGTTTTTACAGAGTTTTCTATAGCCATTTATGGTGTTTCTTTTCTCTTCTGCTCCTATGGTTTGTTTCTCTTATGCAATGAATTGTGAGAGTAAGGCAAACTAGGAAAGGCGATAAAGGCACCATGTGATTTTTCTTTGTTTGTTCTGTAAAGCATGTAGCTCATTTTATACAATTGTATAAATGGCAGCAAAATAATTGGCTTCAGTGGGAGCTTTATTTCGGTAATTTCTACATAAGGATTGCAGTCTGGGGCTCCCACTGTTTTAAGCAGTTCCAAAATACTGATATATCTTTTGTCATGTCTGTACAATATCTAATGTTTATTTCACATTTCTACAGAGCTGGGTTATTGGGGCAAAAAAGGGAAGGACAAAATGAATATACCAAGTGAATGCATTTTAGGTATGTGTAGTGTTGGATTGTCTCTCTTCAGAGCTTTGATTGTGATTTCCATTTAAAATGTGTGAAAGTACCTGATATTTCCATTTTTAGTCCCCAAAGATACCTTAAAGTGACCTTTCATTCTGAGATTGAATAACAAATACTTTAAAATATCTTAACCTCAGTACATAATAGTATTCATACATAAAAATCTTATCCCTCTCTCAGAGGAGGACACAGGGAGAGATGAGGTGACCCAAACTGCAACAGCTCTGTGTTGTAATGGTAGAAAACAGTATTTTGCAACAGCTGCTCTAGACTGGTCATGCAGAAGCCTGTGCTCCGTTGGTAGTGAGGGATACAACAGACTGGCATGTCACTTGGTGTTCCCTAGCACACGGGTCAGCCCTTGGCTGGATATAGGACTTCACATGAATTTCTTGTTGCTTTGTAGAGGAACAAACAGGCCAGATAAGGATTTCAGTAAGGAACCAAATTGTGACATGAAACCTTTTTATCTATCTGAGTCAGAGAAGCACAAAATCTAAGAGGCTGCTGACTCTCACAGCCTGAGAATTGATTTTTTTGTAGAGTCTACTCCTTTATGTAAATAATAAGCTTTCCAAGAATAACACTGAATTCTTCTTTTAAATATTTAAACTCTGAAAGAGATTGGGCTTAATCACTAGAAGAAATATTGGGCCGAGTATACATCAACCCCACACATTTTGCACCGTAGTTCCCTATTCCCTCAGTCTAAACCAGTTACTTTTACAGAAATATTAATAATTACATTGTTGTAAGTTACCTGATTCTGCACACTAACGTGGTATTGAGGAAGTGGCTAAAGGGGCTAATAAAGATCAATTAGGAGAAACAATTAATTATTTGGAGAGTTGAATGATATGAAATGGGGATGCCATGTGGCATTAATTTGAAATAACAGTGACTTTCTAATGTCTGTTTGCTTGCAGTAGAACTGTTTTGCTAAGATATATATTTGCTATTTAAGTGGATGATCACGTCTTAGAGATTCCCCTTGTAGATCTTTGGTGAGAGTCCATTACAATTTACTTGCCTTGAAATTCAATATCTCCTTCTTGCTACTGAGACTGCCTTTCTAACAAGTGTAGAGATTAAATGCGGAAGGAGCACAAACCCAGAGGAAGGGAAAGTGTTAAAGACTAAGTAGTCCTGTAAAACTTTTTGTGCTCTTCCTCCAGCTCTCACATCAAGAGGCACTCAGGACCCAACTGCAGCAATTGTTGTAAATGCCAGTCAGAAAAGTACTTGTTCTCTTCTGCAAAAAGTGATACTAAAGTGCCATTATGGGGACCTAGCTTTTACCTAAAGACCACATAACAGGATAAACAAATTCCTGTTGGCAGTTAAGTCAGTATGAAGGGCCTCCATCTTGCAACAAGGAAAACTTTGAAGTTTTGATAGTGGATATTTATATGCCTAAGGTACAAGTGTCTAAAGTATGAGCACCTAAGCAACAAAGGTACAGCTTTTGTGACAAAGAATGGAAAGTATTGTGTGGGAGGAGAGGCTGACAGTGGTGCAGCCATTTTCTTACCCTCAGAGGGCACGCAGACTGGTGAAGACAAAGGAGGGAGTAACAGTTTTCTTGGATGTTCAGTAAATCTGCCCCATTGTATAAGCAGCTAGAAGTGATACCGAAACAAGCAGTATGCTTTACAGAGGTTGAAAATTGTATCCACCAAAGGCCTCTAGCTAGCTGATAGCTTGGAATTAAACCTGTGCCTCCGAATAGTCCAGCTAAGACTGCTGGATTTCTAGGACCTTTGGTGTGTTGGTGAGGGAGGTATAAGCTCTAATATGATCCTTTATGCTTTATTAAAATTAGAGTATAATGTACGACGTAGCCCATGTACAGAATAGACATTCCACTTTAATTTAGAGAGAATAAATTACTGGAGTACTATAAAATAAAAACAGGTTGTAAAACGTGCAGGAAAATGCAGAAGAACAACTTGTACTGCCAGCTCCAGCACAGATGCATATGCACAACACTGAGAAAATAAGCCATCTTTCCCAGCCTCAGTGACAGTAAATAAAGAGCGATGGCTAACAAAAACAATGTGATAAAGGCTGGGTTGTGTGAATTGCTCTTTTGCAGGAAACACATAGTACAGCATATTCATTAGTCATATTACTGCTAACTGAGTTTTATGTATAGCTTCCTGTCCACCCAACTGAAAGAACAGTATGTACTATATATTTCCTCTGATGCGCTGGTAGTGATCAAATCTAAACTGGCTCTAGTGTAAGCCAGAAAGGATAATAAAAGCAGCAGTTCTTAGAAGGGGAGGAAAAGGAAAGCAAAGGAACATTAAGGACACATTCATTTAAAGTGATGTGAAGGACCGAGAGTATGTACCACATCAGAGAAGAAAAAAAGTGGTGTTCCACGAGTACTAGACAAAATCTATAGCAACTGGTAGTGCTTTACATTTGTGTATTATGTTCCTTGGCTCAGCTGCTGCCAGTGGTGGTGTTTATTAGGATATTTCCTGTACTACAAAGGACCAGAAAGAGCTGCCAACCTACAGCTGGTGATGCACTTTATGTCAAGAGTAAAGGTAGAAGGACTGATACAGACAACAGACCAACAATTTTATCATTGGAACAAAAGGCCTCTTGATGGTTTTAATCCAGAAGGAAGATGGCAGCTGGCTGATCAGCCTGGAGTGTTTTCTGGTCTTCTGAGTATCTGAAGAAGTCTCTACTGAAAGGCCTTGGAGGGTGTGAGGACATCCAGCTACTCAGTGTTTGCTTATCAGCTCCAGCAAGAGAAGTCAGAAGGCTCAATTATCAACATCTAGTAATAGTAAATCCTCAGTCCCTTTTAGATATTCTGTAATTTCCCAACTTGCTCTTTCAGGTTTGAGAGCTGAAGAGACACTGATGATGTAGAGTCAGATGTTCAGTCAAGTGACTTCAGTGCTACAGGTTACCATGCATCAAAGTCATGGCAAATGTTCTTAAGAGTGCTCTTAGCCAAAGGCTTATATCAGATGAGTTGAGACAATTTAGTCCACAACAGAAAGGATTTCAGCTAGTTGTAGCTAAGTTGCCATGAACACTGCTTTGGAGCCAACATTATCTCACTTGTCAGTACTGCTCCAACACCTGAATGTTGTCACACACAGAAGCAGAAACATTTACCATTCTGTCCTTGTACCTCATGTTACCTCCAAGATTGTGTATAAGCCATATTTCCATGTGAAGAGAGATGGTCAAAGGAGGCCAAGGACATAAAAATATCTGAAGTCCACTGAAATTCAGTGTAAATTGAATGTTTAACAGATTAAGACCCCAGTTAAATTATCAAGGACTCAGAAAAAATCAGACATTGCTGGTGGAAATTCAAATAATTGAATAGTACCAAGTCCCAGTTTAACCTCACCCATAATCTCATTTTATTCAGTAAAATATATAGTTTACCTAAGATTTTAAAAGCAATTAATTTCTCTTGACAGATATGACATTGCATTATTTTCTTACATTTGGTTTGTCATCAGTCATCAAGTCAGAGCTAACCCAAAGTCATAATACCAAGCACTTATAATTTTTCCCTTTGGAAAAAAAACACTGAATCCTCACCCCAGTTGACTTTTCTTTAGGTACAGGAATAAAAAAACCCAACAGGGCGAAACTCAGCATTTGCATTGACTGCTGCACAGGGCTCAGTTTTATCCTAAATGAATATGACTTCTCCAAAAAGATGAATTCAGAGATTCAGTGCATGCTCACTAGGATTTTGAAGGAAGGCTTACTGGCAAGTCTATGGTCATAGTCTATGCTGACTTCCTGCAGAGCGTGCCGTTGAACCAAGCGTTGACATTGGAGAAATGCCACATTAATAATTAAGTCCTCAGTGCTTCTGCATCAATTATCAACTAATAAATTTTTATGCAAAATATGAATATTCCTGAAGTTGTATTTTGGCCTCACCGATTTTCCTGGTGATGTGGCTCCAAGCAGCACATGAAGTTTTCTAGTTTTCTTTGCTACAGGGACCAGGGAAGTCAGTGCTGAGACATAGACTTTGATGGAGGCTTGCACTATCCATCAGATGCTTTATTGGCCAAAGGAGAGTCAAAGATTAGAGGCTTAATCCTTGAAGCAAATTTTATTTCCTAACTTTGATTTTGCCCACAAAACAAAGTCCCTATAAACCCGGCTGTAGGATTTACTGGATGCATTTTTCCAGCTTGAAAGCAAATCTTTAACTCTTTATCCTGCATTTTATGAGACAATGTGAGCTCATCAGAGTCCTTTAGTAAAGGGCTGAGCCTCAGCTTCTTTTGCATTTGAGCTGCCTTAGCCAAAGAGTCCCATGAACACAGGCAGCACCTCAGGAATGCTGGGAATGAGAGTGGCAAAGAAATGGATGGCAAATATAATTAGATCAGAAGTAGGAGTCTTTGGCTGCTTGCTATTATTTACAATCAAACTTATCAAGTATTCTGGCTCAAGCTGCAGTGAAGAACTGAAGAATTGGTTTTGAACATTACCTGTTCCCAGCTGCCCTGCCCATTATGCTTTTTGCAATACATAGTTTTGTACACTGAATAAAATTTACAAACCAGCAACTCTTTGAGGATAAGAGAAGGTGGCACTTCATCCTGCCTTTGAGGTAGTTTGGGAGGGCAACAGAGCAGACTAAGCAATAGGAAATGCTGAGATAGTAAATGGCACATTCCTATTGCCAGGGCTGCTCAGCAGCCAGTCCCTGATTTAGCAGAGGGGGCGATTTTGCTGGAAAAACAGCACAGGAGATCAGAGGTTACACTGTAATAGAACCCGCTTTCTGAAGGCCTGTGATCCGTATGCTAACAGAGCAAGATTTAAATACTCAGGTAACACAATGAAACTGGAAGAAGTATAATGCCTCCAGCCCTCCAACTTCACGCAGTGAAGCATTCACGCAGTGATGCATCACAATATTTGGAAGCATTGCAATAGCACTTCATTCTTTACACATGCAAAGAGGTCTCAGTAGGCAAAAATTTAGGGAAATCCCAGTTTGTTGGCTGAATCCAATTTAAGATCAATGGAGCTTTTACTATCTATGACTGACTACAGGTAACAGGAATGCTCCTGAAATTAAATATACGATAGCAAACAAGATCTTAAGAAAATAGTGTAATCAAGTCTTTTCTTAAGAAAAAATAAAGGGAAGGAAAAGAATCTAGACAGATGCAATGTAATTTTTGCACTAGTTCCTACCAAGTCTTCTAAAAAGAAGATTTTAAAAAATGAAAAGGAATATTTTTGAACGGATGGGTGGAGGGGAGTCAATGAGAAAAAAGAGGGAGAGAAATCCTGTAGTCTTCCAGGAGAAAATTCTGCCTGCTCTCCATGGCTACCCACAGGAAATAAAAATACAGCAGGGAAGAACGTGCTTTTGTAGTTACTGAGGTTTTCAATGTAGGACTGACTGCAAAGGCATGTCCCATACCAGCTAGCACAAACTGTACTGTAAACTGGAAATGACAGGAGAGCACTTTCACCCCGTCTATAGCACATTATGGGAACAGCAGCAAAGCCCAGGGTTGCCTTGACCTAAAGAAAAGCCAAATACTTTGGCAGAACATACTGTAGGTTCTTCCAAATATGGAAGTTTCTTCTGATCTCTCGGCATATTTCAGCAGAACTATTTTTAAACATAATGTTCACGCTTTTCAAGTACTTTTCTTTGATTGGGAAGCAGAAAATATGGAAATAGTGGAGTAATTCCCATTGTTTTGTTCCATTTTTTAAACAGTTTTTTCCTGGTGTCAGGAATATCAAATAACACTAGTGTGTGTATACAACTGAGAGCAATAACAATCATATTTCTTAGCTTACTACAGATGCTGAATTTTGAAAAAAAAAAAGAAGGAAAACAAAAAGCTAGGATTCTTTATCTCCCCTCCTCCAACTCAATAATAGAAGTCATCATAATCTAGTCTGGCAAAAGCAGCAGAAATTATACACAATTACTACCCTTCACTGTTTTTCAGTTCTCCGGAAACTCACAAGTTTCCGTAGCGAGACATTAATTCCAGCACCTGGAGCCCCACAGTAGTATTAGAACAGTGTCTTGTCATCTTTGTGTATATACAAGGATCTCAAATGACACTGAAAATAGGAATAGATCCTCTGAGTGCTCCTGTGTAATAGAAGTAACTGCCACTACAAAAGATGGAACTGGGCGTTATTACTAACTGATGCTGTTTAATTATCACCATAAGCACTGTTTCAGGCTTGCCAACAGTCCAGGGCCAATAATATGAATCATACCAACCATTTGCTAGATAAGAGACTTGGTTTATTCTTCAACAAAAAAATTTCCATGTCTAGAAACACTTAAATTTTCAGAGCCTATTGGTTACAAAGGTACCTGACACAGAAAAGTTGTTTTTTTTTTCTCTATTTTTCTTCACAGACAGGTGCTGGTAATGAATAAAAGAGATCAGGCTTTTCTTAGCTTTATGATCATCCTCAAGAACTGGCATGGGCCAGGGAACATTCCCAATGGCCAACCTGGATGTGGCAACTCTGGTTTCAGCAGACAAAAGAGTTCAAGTATATGGACAATGGTGCTATCACGCCACTTGGCTTCAGGACCAAAGAACATTGTCTGGTCACTTTTATTTACTAGAACAGATGCAGATTTTGATGGTGCACTGCCATTATGGAAGTCTTGATTCCAGTTCTTTTGCTGGCCTATGATGCAGATTGACTAAAATTTGCTTGGTATCCTTGATTTTCTTATTTAATGTAACATAATGTGCTGATTTTGGCTGGGATAGAGTTAATTTTCTTCATAGCAGCTCATATGGGGCTATGTTTTGGATTTGTGCTGAAAACAGTGTTGGTGATGTAGGGTGACCAAAGGCATATTCCATACCATATGATGTTGTGCTCAGCATATAAAGCTGTGGGAAGAAGAAGGAAGGGGGGGGGATGTTTTGAGTGATGGCATTTGTCTTCCCAAGTAACTGTTATGTGTGATGGAGCCTTGCTTTCCTGGAGATGGCTGAACACCTGCCTGCCCCTGGGAAGTAGGGAACGAATTCCTTGTTTTTCTTTGGTTGTGTCTGCGGCTTTTGCTTTATTTATTAAACTGTCTTTATCTCATCCCATGGGTTTTCTCACTTTTATTCTTCTGATTCTCTTCTATCCCACCAGTGAGGAGTGAGCAAGTGGCTGTGTGGTACTTAGTTGCCGGCTGGGGTTAAACCACAACACATAGGAACATAAAAAGTATTTTCTGGGTCATAATAAAGGTTTATTTAGTCCAAAATCTTTCTTTGACAATGAGAAAAAGCCTACAGATAAGTTTAAGAACAGGACAAAAGTAGCAGAACTTGCCAAGATTTCTCTCTCCAGTTCTAGAGATTTAGAGTTCAGGGGCTGCCTGAAGCAGAAGCACTAAGTATTCAATCACTCCCTGGCAGATTTCTGTTCTGCCAGTGTGAGGCTGGGCAAACCTTTGGATCCCCCCCAGTGTCTTGCAGCATTGAGGTCTGTGTCTTACCTTCAATTTGTGTGGGAACCGAGTCCTTTTTTTTTTGCTCTCAGTCTGCCATCTGCTAGTTTGATTTGACGTCATTGTACTGCAACAGTGAACAGTGACTGATCATTCTCTGTTTATCCTCTCCATGTAACTCATAATTTTATAGATCAGTTTGCTTTGGTTCCTTTTAACTAATTTATTTTCCAGGAGGGGTCTTGTGTTTGGTGGTTCTCCTTTCAGATGCCACTCCATAATTCTGGTCATCCTTGTGCTCCTTCTCTGAGCCTTTTCCAGTTCTCTTTTATCTTTATTTTATTTTTATTTTTTTTCCTTCATACAGATAGAAAAGGTATTTTAAGCTATCCAGGATGGGAGAGATGTCTCACTGAATTTCTATAGTGCCTCGAGCATGGGAGAGTAGGTGCTGCTGTAATACAATATGAAGGAAGAGCTGTAGATCAAAGGCAAGATTTATGTAACTATTGAGGCACCATAGAAGGCAGAAGGTGACAAACAAGATTTACAGAAGCATCTCTGCAGATTAGATGCCTAACTTCTCTTGATAGTCTTACCAGCACAGCAGAACCCTTTTCAGGTTGCTGATCTTTTGGATAAGAGCCCATAGGTCAGTGACTAAAAGCAATCAGTGATACCATATGCACACAGAAACCAGGACTGTTACTTCCTAAGCCAAATCAGCACCCAGACATGGCATATCTGTAGAAATAGAGGGAGTCTGGCAAATATAAATAATGTGAATTTTGATGATTCACAGGGGAAACCCATCCTGTGAATATAAAAGAGGTAATAAAAAATCACAAAGAATTAGATTCAGCAACATTGGATTAATAAACTGTAAGAAATGAGCTTGGGAAATTAATGAAGTCCAAAGATTCTTGGAAAGAAAGATGTATTGCTCTTCCTTGACTTAGACTATATTTCATTCACAGAGATGTTTTTCTCTCTTTCACTTAATGTTTTGCTAAAGAGTGAGCTTGAAAATCAGTTTAAAATTTTTCAATTTCCCCTAATTTCATTATATAAAGAAGGGATCACGATGAATCAGACCAGTAAAGTTTTCAGCAGCTTCAAATCTGTATAAGTACCACTGCCTTTATTGTAGGAAGATGGGGAAAGAAAAGATGGCCATTGCAAGACAAAGACACAGTTACAAGCTCAGTCATTCAGTTACTGAGAGTTTTTCTGGTGTCTTTAAGCTTTGGACAACAAAGTTACTACTTTGAAATAGAAATTATTTACAATCAAGCCAGCAAACATATTTGCACTTCTTTTTTTTGTTGTTGAAAGTGTTGAATTTCGTCAAAACAATTCATCTGACCTCAACAATTATTATTTTTTATGCTTATAAGGCTGAGAAGGAAAAATGGCTGAAATGGATTCTCAAGGTATGATCCTTCCCATCTGTAGACCAGTCATACTTGTTTGTCTGGTTGATGAGCTTGGATGGCCAGGTGGGATGTTGGTACACAAAACCTGATGTTCTTGACCAGGGTTTACCAGTGCATAACCCAGGCTTGGAATGGACTTTCATTTGGATTTGATGTATTTATCTCTCGTGCAAAGATTTTTGAATGTCGTGCACTTTTCGGTGTATGGTGTACAGGCGCACATAGAGCAGGGTAAGCTGTTCTCAGCAAACAACTTGTTCATCAAATATAACTGCTTTATCTTTCTTAAAAATCTTTTGTATACAAACTTCACATTTTTTTAATCTGGGACTACTCTAGAGTAAATTTATGCTTAGACTGAATACAGCTGGCAAAACCAGGCATTAGTTTATAGAAACATACTGTAGCCTGTGGATTCCTTGCAAGCTATTTCCTGTCTGAACTGTGCGTATTGTGTTTGTTATTGGGAATTTATTTTCATGCTGCTCAGTTGTATGAATTCACCTGTATCACAACACTGCACGCATTTCCTAAATGAAAATATTACACCCTTTCTCCACTGCTACTCCGTGTTCTCAGTCTGTCTGAACTCTGAGCAAATATGTACCAATGTTTCGCTTCTTTCTCTTCCTATGGAAAAGTCCTAAGAATTTTATTGCCTGAAAGTTTACATAAAATATCAGCCACAGATTTTACTGGGGAAAGGGCAAGGAAAAGGAGGGAAAAGAGGAGACTTAAATGTGGAGTAGTCCTTCCATTAGTCCTGTAAGATGCACACACCTCAGAGCAGGGGGTGCGGTAGAGGCTCTTTGTCCGTGTTGCAGCTGCATTTGGCCATGACCAGAGAAAAGGGTCTATTGGATTCAATACTGAGGTAACTGTGTGAACTCTATGGCCTGTGTAACACAGAACGTCAGGCTAAATGATGGAAAAGTCATCACTGCTCTTCAAATCAATAAATTCCAATGGGTGATTTTTTGAATCATAGTGAAATGAATGTTTATGACTAGTTTTCCTGGCTGTTGCTATAATATAATGCCTGTGGACCGCATGCTTTATTTCAGGCAAGGTTTATGTACCTCCAAGAGAGGATTATATAATCCCCTTTCAGATCAGATGGTCTGTGAAAGTGCAGATGAATGCAGAGTACATACTGGAGAAAAGCTGGAAAGCAATAAGGTTAGTTGGTTTAATGTCAGTGTTGCTGTCTTTGGCTTATAATAAATGAGCATTAGAAAGGGTTTCACTCACAACAAACACTTCTGATAGTATAATAGACTGAAAAAATGATTTTTTACAGGCCCTTACTCATGTAAACTGTAACAGCAACTGGATACAATGTCAGGCGAATGGCTTATGCATTATATGAGTGCGTGAACCAAACACTTCTGTTGACATTGTACAGAAGCCATTACACTTTCAATTGACTTATTTTGCCATTGCAAACACTGTTATCTTCTCAGTGGAAGATCATTGCCTCTGTATTTTTTTCAGAGGAAGATTTTATATTGTCTAAAGAAGTGCTGCTGTTAATAAGGTTTTAAAATAATTTTTTGATATAGTCACATTGCTGATCCCTTTCAGTTAAAAGGTGAACAGAATGATAATTATCGAGGGGCCACTTCCACACTCAGCTGATATACAACTAGATACAGTTGAGGATTTTTGTGAGATATAGCAGTCCCCTTTTGGTGTGACACAGTGCATGTACTATGCCTGCTGTAGGGACTACAAACCCACTGTCTTTCTCTTTTTTTTCCTTATCCTCCTATATCCTAACAATTACTTCCACATATTCTCTATTTCACACATTTATCCTGCTTGTTGGCTGGAAAAATTACAGCCCTTTAGTACACACGAGTGCTAGAGTGCATAGAAAAATATGTAGTCTGAAACATATTTGACTGAATAAACAATGAGGTTTAATTTTCCCTCTTTGCATCCACCTAAAAAAACTGAATATCTGAACTGTCAAATGTTTTGACCTTTTTTTGACTTTGTTGGTTACCCTGATGTCAGAGTTACTATGAAGACTTTTTGAAATTCTGTTTTTCTGCCATGATTCACAGCCCTAAGTATGTATAATTTAGGAGACACGTTTATATTTATTCTTTATTGTAGACACGTGCTTAAATGCATTTCTGAATTCGGGCTTTTGGCAAGCAAAGCAAAGAATATACAAGGCATGCTGCATTTGCTGCCATGTAGCTTTCTGCCATGATAGATCTTCTCGTGTTCACACCCATATTTGGCTCAAAGCTGGGAACACAGCCATGACAGCTAGTTGAGCAACCAGATGCTTGGCCTTAAGGACCTGATGGCCAGTGTTCAGCAACTGGTAGAGCACAGAACTGACTCACTTGTAAGGCCGCACAAACTAACCTGCAACTGGGGGGCAGGTGCAACACTATGTAAAGGCTCTTTTGTCCAGCAAGACATTACAAACCTTCTTAAAATACAAGTCATAGGCCAGCTACAGCCACCTAGTTAGCAATATATACTTCTAGACTTGCCTAGGTACTGACTGCAAAGCAGAGTGTGTGACCTATTTACTTCCTTTCCTGCGGTGGGATGTTAGACATAATACAAAGACACTTTTTACTAGTTCCACCTGCTCAGGATTAAGGATGGTCTAATTCGATGATCCCAAAGTTCTGATGTTATAATTCTTTAACCAATTTCTGGGTTTTGAGAAAATACTATTCCACAGGTCTAATACATTCCAAAAATTGCTCATATAATGCTGCTTTTCATTTTGTACAGAGGCAGAAATAATAGTGTGCATTCATTTCAGGAAACTGAAACTTCAGTATTGTGCATAAAGCAAAAGATAACATTTCAAGGTTTGCAAGGGAAAATGTCTTATTGAACCTTTTATAGTTAAAAAGAGAGGACAAAAAAGGAGTATTTGTAACTCTTGTGTCGTCTTCATTAATCTTTGCTTTAGACTTTGACCCATAAACAAGCATGATAGGGTTCTGAACCAGGATTAAAATGGAAGGTCTTTTTCAAAGGTGGTAAAGAAAAGCACTTTTTCATTTTTTGTGTGTGTAAATGCCTTTAAAAAATGAATAGAGTCATTCGTCTAAAAAAAAAAGTATTGACATTTTTATGGAGTTGTTTTTGGAAAGATCCAACATTTAATATTAAATTCAACATATGGTTGTGGTCAAATTGTGCTCCTACTGTGTAAAATGTATGAATAACAACTTACTGCATTCTCCTGGCCAATATACAGAGAGAAGGTTGATTAATTTAACTAGTATCCCTTAATCTCCTGCCTTGGCTTCCATCCCATTCTGCAAGGGTTGATAAATCTTACATCCCCTGAGGAGTATTACAATTCCTAATAGTCTTATGCTATTAGGAAGAAGCAAGGCTCAACTGTACCAAAACATCCAGCACATGAAATTGTATAAATAATTTAGCTTTTCCAATTTAATTTTTTTTACAGCTTTTCTTTGCACACCATGATAAGAGATGTTAGTTCAGTCAACTGTAAATAAAAAAAAAAAAAAAAAAGAAAATACTCTTCAGGGGAATTATATGCAAAGGTTGGGCTGTTCTTGTCACTGTTTGCGGCACTGTGTTAGGCTATCAAACCAAGGTCACTCGTATATTTTCCCCCCTTTTAAAAGAAAAAATTATTTTGCTTAGAGTGAATGTTCTCTTAGGACCACCAGCTACTTTCACCATAGCATTGCATGGCCCAGAAGAGGAACGTTATCCACTGATTTCAGAATGAAGTAAGATTCCCTGTCCTGCCACAGATTTTCTGAACGACTGCAGGCAAATCACTCCACGCTTTCTAGTAGGCCTAGATGCACAGTCAAGCTACTTAAGTTGGACAAGTTCCTCTGCATCAGATGAGCCATAACAGTTGCCTGTTCTCATACTTATAGCCCACAGCAAACTCAGCTTGACTTAGCTTACAATGAAGGAAATTTAAGATAAATAGCATAGCCTTGCATTTGCTATAGGCTGAGATAGCACAAGGACAGTCACCATGTCTCAGATAATGCATATTGAGTTGTTCAGCTGCAATATCTTGGTCATGTGACCGAGATTTATACCTCATCTATAAACTGTCTTGAAGGAGAGTTGAAAGGATAAATACATTTTAAAAAAGAAGCAATGAAAAGAACTATAAAATTCTCAAACCCTGGGACTGTAAGAACCATGCAAGTTATTCATGAGAGACACAGTTCTCATACATGGAAAGAGACAATATCAGTGATTTCTGAATAGGGATACATTTTTTTCAGATTACAGGGTATCCTGGCAAATTAGTTGATTGTTTTCCTATTAACTAATATAAGTGATGAGTATTTTGCTTTGGTAAATATAAACATATTTTGCATAAGATTGAATCACCTGCAACAAGCTAAACCCTATTGTCTTCATTCTAGCAAAACTTCTGCTGTAATTAGTGAGATTTTTGAAGGACTTGGAGCTTGCAGTACATATTTCCACAAAATAATTCTGTGACTTCAGTAACAGGTTGGACTGACTAAGGATATGAAAACTGAACTTGATTCAAGATTTCTATTTATTAATAATAATGCTTTGAATTCTTATCTATTATTCAGCAATCTTCCTTCATACATAGTAAATAAATCTTATTACATCTGAGGTGAGTAAATGTTATTTTACCTGTGGGCAAAAAAGGACTTACAGAATTCAGAATGGTCATTTGTAGGAGTAAAACTCCTAGTAAGTGACCATTCTGTGGTGTTTGGTGCAGAAGTCATCTTTGGAGTGGTTTTGGAGGGTTTGGGCTGGCTCTCTGAAATAAGATGTGGATGCTGTGTGCCCATTGGCTGTTAAGGTTTGGACATGTGTTTTATCGGGTCCCCCCTTGCATCCCAAAGCTTCAACCAAGGGGTGGGAAAGGGCAAAGAAGGGCTGAGTCTCAGGCCAGCAGCAGTTGTGTCCTATGAGACCCTGCTGGGATAACGCTATAGTGAGATGTGGAGGTGCAAGGCTGCAAGAACACTAAGCTTCATGGTGAGCTTTGGTTTCTTTGGGGATGGATTTTCTTGTGAGTGATGTTTGGCTAAAACTATGGCACTTTTAAGTCACGTGAGGAGCAGCCAATTGTGGTGAACATCTTGTGAAAGACATGCTTTGAAAGTTCAGCTTCATGCAGTTTTATGGGGTTTAGGTGTAGAAAGCACTCTGTGGGAAGAAAGAAATGGACCAAACCCATTGGTCCATCTTTGTTGAGGCTCTCTTAAAATCCAAGAATACAGTGGGATATTGCAGAGGTTTATATATGAGAAATAGCATAGGAAGATGAGTCCAGCAATGTAAAGTGGGAAACTTCAGTCCATTCTGTCAATGAACATTTGTTTTCAGATAGACCCAGAGGACTCTGTTCTAACATTTGTACAGCCTGAGGGTGTGGGGACAACTTCTGGTCAAGAATGACAAAATCCAGCTGGCCTGCCATTTGAGTCCACCTTTTACAACCATTCTGACCAGCCCCCATAGGCAATTCAAAATCCCTCTGGACATACCTCCATATGCATTTATTCCTAATACTGTAGGCTTGGCCCAAACCCCTGTAATTTCCCAGAGCTGTGTGACTGGATATACAGGGTCCACTGAGGGGACCACAACGTTAACTCTGACCAAAAGCCTTAAAAAGCCTATCTTACCCAGACCTCTCAAGGAAATTTTACTTCCATGTGGTTTTTGGGTTTGTGCTTTCATAGCCGGAAAACAGAACACAAAATTCCCAATCCAAAGTGTGGGATAAAATCTGAATATCAGCCTCTTGTTCCTTTAAAAAAATACAGATGTATTTGTTTCCCTATTCCCAGTTTTATGTACATTGTATTTCATATGCCTGCTGTAATAACACTACAAAAGACTTCATAAATGCACTAGTCAGTGGGGAATGCTATGCCTGCTTGTGATTTTGCACATCTTTTCTCTAAGCCAGAAAATCTAAATGTAAAATGTAGTATTCAGAGACACTGAGTGGGGTTTTGTGGTGCTCTCTGGAGGATGCCGGATTCGTAAAACAATGAATGGATTACAGTCATCGATAGAGTTAGTTTTTCCATCTGTGGCAGACATACAGTATACTCTTGCTAACATGCTTCATATTAATAAACCACCCAAGTAAAATTCATTGCAGGTTGCAGCTGTAAATCAGAAATAGCCTTCGTTTTGTTCAGCTGTCACGACTGAGGGAGCATCAGGGGATGGGGGCTGTTTGTAAAGAGGCGAGAGGGGCTGCAGCAATTTGATGTCTCCCTGCAGTGTAAAGCATGTCACGCTGCGGCTGTCCACGGAGACGCATTGCGTGACTCAGTGCCCTGTCACAGGCAAAAGGCCACCTTGTCACCTGCTGTCATTTTTTTGTCTTGCTGTGCCCTGCTGGAAAGAGATGCAAAGAAACGCTGCAGAAACTGTGCAATGCAAATGCAAGCACGCTTGCCAGCAGCTGAACCCCACCAGCGTCAATGCCGCTGTTACACCCTTGGGAGCTGTGGGACTGCATGTGTCTGACCCAGGCAAAAACCAACCTGGGGAAAGGAAAGGAAAGGAA
>VZTL01060027.1:184-17368 GCA_013400535.1 Scopus umbretta
GGGGGGGTGAGGGGAGAATAAATTACCTACCAAAACTATTTCGACCACAAAAAATAACGCACAGCCACAGCAGAGCCTTCAAGCGAAAACGTTTATGGGCATTTTTAACTGGAGACTGTAGTTACTCTTCTTGTGGTCTTGCTGTTATAAAAACAGTCTTAAAATCGACTGTAGCATGCCCCTGTGATAAATAATGTTGCATTTCATGACAGTTACTGTATTTACTTTGTTCTACTCTGGTTTATGCAAATAAATTCAGCACAAAAGAAAACGGCTACAATTATAAAGTAAGCGTTTCCTTACAAAGGGAAAAATATCTCATGGTGATCAGGCCATTTGAGAGAACTTCTCACAAACGGCCTGTGTTTATACTGACAGGACTGACAGAAATAAAATTCTGCTCGTGAGGAGAATGATGTTGTTTCTAAGCTTTGAAAGTTAAAAAGAAAAAGTGGAAGCTGAAATATCTGCAATTCCAAGTCTAAATAAGATCTTTATTTAACTCTTAGAATAGAAGCCAAAACTTGTTCTTTTTTTTTTTTTTTTTTTTTTGAAACCANCCAAAATTTTTTTTTTTTTTTTTTTTTTTTTTATTTGAAACCACAGAAAACTGATATCCAACCTTCAGCAACCTATTACCAGTAAGTAAAATGACTGATGAGGCTAATGAAATATGGGGGTGGAGTGTCCCGTATTTTTCATTATAAAAACATGGTAGAAGGACATTGCACTTATTGTACATGTAGCTTTTTGTTGTTGTTGCAATTTTTTTAAAAACAGAAGTCTCATAATTTGAAGTAACATGGTAAAAATGCTACTTTCAAAAGAAAGGGAGAAAAAAATAAAAAAAGGCCTTGTCCCTCCCTTAATGATGATCACAGAATAGAAATTAACACACTTTTTACTTTATATCAAGTTAAAGGCTGTTTCTAAAATGTACCAAAACACAATGCTGTTATGATCATACTGAATTTTTCAAATGAATGCCATACAGCCTACAAATATCAAAACAAAACATCTGAAGAACAGCACAGTGCTCCACATTTTAAAAAGGCATTTCTTTCTGGTAACAATTCATAACAAGAGACAGTCATGAATATAAATATAATTCTGAAATAATACGTAGGATCTCATTTTTTTTTTTCCAAATCATTTCCCACATTTGTTCAGTCAACTCCACCTCATTTTTTTTTTTGATTTAAACTTCCATTTTAAATGCACGCTTAATGCAAGCAGCCGAAGATAGTGCGCAGAGGAAACACAAGTCAAAGCCAGCTAAAGTACACCAAAAGCACATTCCACCCTTGACTACTCGCATACTGCTTCTGAAGACATCAAGAAATGAAGACGTTCAGAAAGCAGTACTAAGCAATGCTGTCACCAGTTTTAACAATGTTCATGTAATTAAAATAATCCTCTGGCATATCGCATAGCTTTATATTGCTAAAAGTAATACCTATCAGAAAGGAGAAAGAAAGTACAGTACAAATACGTTTACTTTTCCTCATGTTTAGATTCCATGTAAAAGCATCCACAGACTGAAGAAACCACCGTTGCATTCTGATTCAAGGTTCTGAGTGTGAATGAAGAGATTTTAGTTCAAAAGAGGCAGATTTTTAAAGGTCCCTTTTCAAAGCAAAATCATTTGCTTTACAGTAATAAAAATAAATTTAAATAGTTTAACTCTAGTAGGAAGAGAACAAGAAGTTTAATAATGAGAAATACCACATGCTTGACTACAGAAAATTGGAGGTGAAGGGAAGGACTTAGGAAAGCTATAGTAAAAGCCCTTTCATTGTATTGAAAAAAAGGAGAATAAAATGAAACAAATATACTTCCAACGCACCCTAAAAGCAAGTATCTTTGTCATTTTTTTGGTTAATATACTCTTTCCCCCCTCCCCTCCCCACTTTCTCAATCAGCCACTCAGTGAAAAATGAAACAAAGTCTCTGATTCACAAAAACAGAATCCCGAGTGGTTAGTTCGATTTTCAATCGCCAAAACAGTCTGTTTGCATTTCAGACCTGATACACAAGACGTGAAAGGCTGGCTGACAGTAGGAAACTGTAATATAAAGTTGTTAAGGAGACCGGAGCTGAGGCAAAACATAGATAAATCTTGGTTTTAGCAGAATGCATTGTTTTAAGAAGTACTAAGGAAATTCCACTATTAGTGAATAGGAAACAAGAAAGTGCATACTAGTATAACATGCGTGCTTTCATTTTGAAAAAAAAAAAAAAAAGTACTTAATTTTTTATTTTACAAAGATACCTTTCAGTTTCAATCTTTTGCCTCATACCGACTGTTTGATGACATTTGTTTCACTCTGAAACTCATTTTCACAGCCGCCTGGTGACTTTGGTAAGGCTCCCCACTTCAAACACAGTATCACTTAGAAGTTGACAAGATAAGTTTGGTGTCTCAGACGAAAAATGAATACAGACTGAGATGTCGATCAGTATCAAAAGAAAACTAGAATCAGGTTGTTTCATACATTGTTGTATTTGTTGGCCAGTTTCAAGGTTTTTTTGACAGCTCAGCTGTCCTAAGATTTTGCAGTGGTGTGAAAATAAGGGACACGTGTACAGAGGAGCAACTTGCCAGCTGAGGGGAAGGCTGAAGCACAACACCAGGAAACCCACCGGCATTTAGGACCTACTGCAAAAAACCCCTTCAATCACAGGACGCAATTAACCACAAGACACAGAGCTGCAGGAAAACAAACCTCATTATTTCCAGCGCTCATGGAAATACTTATTAATCTTGCAAACGTCTTCCATATGAAACAGTGAAACTTTCCGTTCCCAGCGGCCTGGATAACTGATTCTTGAAGGCAGCTCATTTGAGTGCACCTTAACCACAGGCAAAACCCGGCACAAGTTCTCCTCTACCTTCAGCTAGTCACAAGTGATACCGAAATGCTTATTTAGTCAGGGTCGTCTTCACTCACTGTGTCCATGACATCCCACAAAAAAAAGGCCAAAAAGTTTTTACAGTGCCACACGTTAGCCGACTATTGAAACCAGAACAAATGCAGCCAGGGGGACTGCCGCTGTCATGGGCAGGCGGTAATACAGTCTGATGTGACAAACTACTTTCAGGCTTTTGAAATATAAGAAAGGAGGCATTTTGCTCCTTTTTCACTTGGATTTTGGGATTCTAACCCAATTTTGGTTGATGGAAAAACTCTCATTAATCTGTCACGCATGTTGTCGTCTTCCTAGCACACCACAAACTACTACAGAGGCAGGGAATGTTATCCTTCTCTGATGCTTCTGAACAAGTTTCCATTACTGAGATGATCGGCTCACTTTGTCTGAATGATCATGACAGTGACCAGTAAGAAAAAGCAGTTATTCACACCAGATTTTCAAAGCACTTCAGCGTACAGTCTGCAGCTGAAGTACGTGCCCAAAAGTGTAAGGTACTGAGCACAGCCAGCTCTCAAAGAAGTCCAAAGGTTCTGAAGGAACTCAGGGACCTAGAAAACTTCTGTCAACGTAAAAGATAATATCTTTATTTCTCAACTGGCCTTCTAAAATTTTGCCGGCAATTTACTAACTTTGGTCACGTACAAACAGGTTGGGGTTGGGTTTTTTGTTTGGGGTTTTTTGTTTGTTTGGGGTTTTTTTCTCTGGTTTTGTTTTTTTGGGGGGATTGTTTTGTTTTGTTTTTTAATAGTTATCTATTACATGACAATAATAAATGCCAAAGCATTCTTTTCTCTGGCTACAAGCGAAACAAGATAAGCATGATCTTTTTTACTTTTCTACTGACTACATAAAAAAAAAAAAAACTGCCACAAAATTTCAAGTCCGTAAATACGAGTAATAAACACGTAACGACCAAGTCACAAGTTGGGTGACTGCAGAACAACGTGCTGCGATTATGTCACAAATGTATCTTTATTTTTTTTTCCAACTTCCCAAAGAACAGGGAGCTAGAGTCAAATTAGAAACATCTTGCTTACTAAAAAAAAGATGCTGAAACCAATACAACTACTCGCATGAATATGCAGAGCGGGATTTAGACTGTACTCTTTTTGTCCTGTATGAATTATCCATCGCATTTCTATTGTATATTATCAAAGTGACTTGCTTTTTTATCCTCCCAACCCCCACATCTGTGCTGCTGCAATTTACGTGAATTGCAGTTAATGATCACTTGCGTTATGCTTAATCAGCATATCAATAATATACTCTGCACAGACTAAGTAGCTCTTCTTTCTTTCCCCTTTCATGAAACCTATAGAAATGGAACTGGTATTTGACTGATTGGCATTACAAAAAGGTTGCCTAGGCAGGTGCTGGAGATGGTCGTACAGGATACCGGCCTTGTGGCTGCTGCCAATCATGCTCAAGCATCAGCAAAGCCCGCTATTATATTTTTTAATTCCGTTGCCTTGCTATCTCGAGGGGCCGACGTTTTGTACTTAAGGGATTTTAATGAGCTTGACCAGATCAGAGTTACTGATGCCAAGACTGTGGCTGTGTGGGATGGTTCAAGGAGAGATCCCATTCTTACAGAGTGATATTGCTAACCATGGTCTAAAACACTGCCATTAGAGTGTTCGTATGTGGGACACAGAAATCTTTGAATGCAAATGAGCTACAAATCTTAACACGAATATTCAGGAACTTCTGGAAAGCTGTTATTATATATGCCCAAGTCGAGGCAGTCTTAAAAGAATGAAAAAGAACCACTGAATGCTGAAAATGACAACCAATCAGTTTGGGCCTTTTTGCCCAAAATCAGTCAATATCGTGTCTCGATAAGATAAAATTATTAACCTAGTAACAGATTTATTAAACACGCTGGCTAAATTATTTTTAAAAATTCTGTAAGTCACCAGCCTCAGTATACTGACATTTATGGCTTCAGATGAGAACGCTGCTGCATGCTGGAGAAGAACTGGCACACCACCAATATTCTCATTTGTGAATCACAGCCTCAAGTGTAGCGCTATTAGCTTTACCTTGTAAATCACCACTATGCTATTAGCAATCTTTCAATATGATGTGACATCTTTATTATAATGTTTTTCCACTGAAGTTTAAGTTCATATTTTAGTTAGCTCAGAGACAGATGCAGCCATATTTACCAGGTTTAATTAATTGACTATAAATAAAAGGACTGTAAAAAGAAGGCATCTCTTTCATGTGGTGTTCAAGTTGTCATCATTTTACAGCAAAATGCCAATTCAGATAGGATAGATGTTACTATTATTATACTTTACATTCATGTTTCAATACGTAAGCTTAAAATTTCACAGTACTTTCAAGGTTACAGTTTAGAGTCTCAGTTCTCTTACAAAAACACTCACAGTACATGATCTACATTAATTTACTACCATGCAATTTTTAACTAAAAATTTCATTAACTTGTAAGAACATCCGTACAATTCCATGATTTACTTTGGCTTCAATATCCGTGGATATTACAGCAAATAGGAACGGCGTGCGCAGCCACACACAAACAAGTTGTGCTGGATTTACCTGACAAAAACTTGCAGAAGCTAATCAAATTGCTTTGAGAGATCTGGGGGGGCCCTTTTTGGTGGGGTCATGTAGCACATCTGTTTTTCTTATAGCCCCCGAGATACCCTGTATCATTGCCTACCAACTGCTTTAGGCATCCGAGGCAAGAGAGGCACAGCTGCAGGGAGCAGAGCAGTAGATCTGCACAGCTGCAAGGAGACGAACAGAGCAGAAGAGTAAAGCAGAGGAGGGCCGGGCAGTTGGGGGGGGGGGGGAAAAGAAAAAAAAAATGCAAGCAGAGACAAAAAAACTGATGAGATAGAAATTGCTGGAGAGTTCCCCCTTGAACATCCTGTTTATAGAGAGGTTTCTTATTGGGAAAAGTCAGCAGGAACAACCACTAGAAAGAAACATGAACCCTCTTCCCACTTCTTCCCCATGAGAATGGAACAATTTGTTCAGACACACAGAGAGAGATCCACGTATAAACTCAAAAAAATAAATCAAGCCTTAATCCTTAAATACTACTAAACACCTGCATAACACTTAGTCTCAAGAAGGCACTACTTAAATATTAACAAACTGAATCCCGTAAGGCAGAGAGGCAAAAGTCGCCATTAGTCTCTGTAAAAGTGAGAAAGGTGAAGTAACAGCTTGCCCAAAGCTGCAGAAGAATCAAAAAGCGGACGTTCACGATCCTACAAACAAACCAATGAGCAAATACCTGCCCACACTGAGAACGCAAAACATAGTTGGTTTGGAAAAAGGACAGTCGCTGGGCTCTTAGCTAGCAACGCCTCGCCCTTATCAAGACTAGAGACAACATTTCCCAAGGACTTAGAAGTGGCAGTACTCTCTGGCAGAGGTTTAGCCGTAGCATGGAAGACACAGGCAGGCAGAGACCCATGAAAACTCCTCGGAGTTGGCATCCTAAAGGTAGGAAACCAAAATAAGACTGCCACAGAGGAAGGAAACAAAGCACCATGAGGGCTTGGCACACGTGTCAGGAGAGCAAGAGAAGGAACCACAGGTCTCCGAGTGCCTTCTTTCAGCAAAGACTTGATGGCACAGCCTTCTCTGAGGGCGAGGGAAGCTCCAGACACCAGGGCTTCAGCCTGCCAAGTGGGTTTTTTTGTTCTCGTTGTTGTTGTTGTTGTTGTTCAGGGGACAATGCAGGAACGCAAGAGTCTCCTTCCACACCTGCGCTACGCAATGTAGAAAAAGCGTAATGGGTTGCTCCTACGCAAACACACATACACACTCCACAGAGACAAGAAGTTGGGGAGTGACCAGATATCAGCACCACTGGATGGCTAGGCACTGACATTAAGTCATCGCAAATTTTAAAAAGAGACTGGTGGCAAATGCTATGTAAAAACGATGGAATTTGCCAGTTCGAAAGCACAACTGCTCTAAGACTGCACTTCTCCAGATAGAATGCCTGGTTTCATTAGATCTGGATACAAGGTAACTAAAGACAAATGGACCCGCCAGAACATTATTTAGGACATTTCTTTAATAACATTTTAACTCATAAGTAACAGTACTTGAACGATTCAGGACACAAGTTATCAAATAAGTACTTACATTCCCCGCTGGTGTCCACACATTTTTCACTTTCCATGCCTTCCATCTAAATAAATTAGCAAGTAATACTATGAAACGGTCCCATGATATCTTTTAGAAATACACATTGTGGTAGAATAAGGAGCAGTACCTAAAGACAATTTTTTTTAATTTTTTTTTTCGTTTTTCTCCCCTCAATGCACCTCTTGCTTTCATTTTCTCTGACAAGGGTGAGTTCTTGCTGGGGATTACATGCAGTGCAATGTATGGTCTAAAGAGAAGGCGCCATATCTATATAAGCTATATATTGCAAGTTTAAAGCAGACTATTTTTGAAGCTCCAAAGAACCAGCGCTATTGCACGATGTCCTCTGAAGAGGAAACAATAGTTAAATAGCACATTGGTCTGCAGCAGCACTTTTCCATTTCACAGTCTAGTGAACTCACCCCATGTGATGGGTAGGAGATCCAGCCCAGCTCCCCTTGAATTGTTTTTGAATCCAGCAGATTAACTACAAAAGAAGACAAAATGAAGAGGAATGAGTTTCATTTGCCTCTGTCCAGTTAACCTCAGTTACCCGTACCAAAAGATGTGTTTATTTGGGGACCTTGTGAAGCAGTTGATTTGTTCAGGTGGCCTGGCAGTTAGCTACAAAGAAGAAAAAGACAGACAAATGAAAAGGATTGTCTTGTTTATCTTAAAACATGGTATGAACAGCAGACGGGGGAACTTTTCAAAACAAAAAAAGTGACAAAAAACAAACAATGGATGGCTGGCCAAATTAATTACAGCAGGGGGTGGGAACAAGGCGCTTCTATCAGCTGTACAAACTACAGCGTCTTCCCCTTAGACGCCTGAAATTTGGGTCAATGCATCTAACTACATGGGTGAGATCTGAATATTTTAATCATTATTTGATTAAAGGCCTGTATTTGGCATATATAATTTTCTCAGAATACAGGAATAAATAATGAATGCTGATTAAAGTCTTTCCTGCAGTTCTTTCTTCCTTCTGATCTAATTTGTTCTCAAATTGTCTTGTACTAGTGAAGTGTTTTCTAAATGTCATGTGTAACACATTAGATACAAAAGTAATTATTCACAATGTTATAAATTCACACAAACCTACTTTTAAAGAGGGCCATCAATTCATTGCTAATCTTGCTGTTATCTTTTTTTTGTTTTAGAGGCATGCAACAATTTTCAGGGTAAGAGGGAAGATTTTATTAGTAAACAGTCTGATACAGACATTTTCCAGTCAATCAAATCATAGTGGTTTTATACCCATTTTAAAACATGACAGGTATTTAAAATAAATAAATACAAATTAAAGGATACTCTTCTTTGGTATTTACTTATTTGGTTTTTACAAGCACAAAAATAAATTCTGTTCCTAATCCCAGCCATTTAGTCTCCAAGCGCTTAAACACATAGCTCCCTAACTAACTTATTAGCAGGAAGCAGAACAGGTGAATTGACACAAAGTATCACACAAAAAAAAAACCCAAACAACCCAAACCCGCCTCTATAAACACAAACCAATGAAGTATTAGTACACAACATGGCAACACTGCTCGCAACTGCACCAATCTGTGCACCTTCAATATTTATTGCAATAAATACTGCAATTTGGGCTTACTTATGTTGCCTGTTCCTCCTGCCCCATTTTTTTCCTTCAACATGGAAGTTACTGATAATGAGAAAAGAAATAAATCCCATCATATGCAAGGGAATTTTAACACCTGAGAATGATGGAGCTATTAGAGGTGGCCACTGTAGCAGGCTGAGCGGCTTCAGCTTCTGTTTGGAAACCTGAAGGGTTGCCACTGCTCCCAGAACCAGCTGGTCTGGGTATTGGTGCTCAGAGAAAATAAAAGAATAGGACTAGGAAGGGAAAAAAATGAGGGAAATTATCTATGAATCTGCTAAGTTAAGCTATTTGTATTATTTCATCATTCTCCTTTTAATTGCTGTTTCATTTTGGATATCACTTTAAAAAATAAGAGCTATGAAGCCTTTTTTTTTTTTTTCTCATGTTATTGGGATGTACAGGAGGAGACACAGGAGGGAAAAACAGGCGCACGGTATTAGAAATAAGTGTTATTAGAAGTAAGTATTGTTATAAACAACCATAAATATACACATTTGTCTACCTTTGTGTGCGCACGCATCTGTGTTGCGTACGTGTATATATGCAGTGCTATACTACCATGAATGAGCTGCTCTGCCATCTACATGTGGAAAAATGTTTCCCCCCGCAATTATACACCCCTTTAAAAGAAAACAACAGTATTTTGAATTTTGACTTACATCAGTAAACAAAATATCTTTCCTAATCTTCCAGAAAGAACATAATCCAGTATATTTCTTAACTCTGAATTTATCAATAATTAAATTCTCAGTCACCTACGCAAAGAAAAATCAGTCAGGCCTTTATTGAGTGCATAGGGCTCTAGGCAGACTATTCTGAAGCAAGGTTTGCATCTATAAAAAGGAAATACTAATAAAAATTCAAAAGGAAGACATGCACTTCTTGCTTTTGTGACTACAAATTCCCACAGATTATGGATCTCCTGGGATAAGACAGACATGTTTGTTGTGCATCTGCAATACACAGTGGTGAAGGAAGTATGACTTCTGAGGTGAAGTGCTTGGCAATAAGTTGCCAAGGCAAATCACTTGGAAGTAAACTTAAGTTATATATTTATTCTTTCAGAATAAGCTTCTTGAAAACATGATTGCAGCCACTCTGAAATGTATAAATTCAGTCCAAATTCATCAGCCTCATCTGGAAAAATAAATAGGCAATAGAATCAACACCTGGTGGTAGTTTCCCTCTCCAGACTTGCCAAGCAGCCTAGCAGTCAGAGCATGCCCTCAAGGTGCAGATCAGCGTTCGGCATCACTGTCTGTATCTCTCTGTGCCACCTCAGTGATGCCAACCCCCTACTGCCTGCCTGTCTCTCAGAGCAGGTTCACCAGGCTACCAGGTACCTCTACGAGAAGTACTCACAGGCACTACAACAGGGCCATGGGAGGCAATTAAGTATTCAGCACAAGCCATGTGTGGCCCACAACAGGCGGATGCCCCAGCCACAGGGCAACTTGCATTGGAATACACTGAGATCAAATCTATGACATTAATATTTTTTCAGTTTCTCTCCTTCATTCCACCTTCCTTATCTTTCTCATCTCCTTCAAACTGGCACTGCTAGGCAAACTACTTTTCCATGCTCATGTGTGTTTCACTACCTTTTAGAAATCCTCGGGAGGCCTTCACACTGACTGAAGTAGGATTCTAGTTCAGATGCAAGTCAGAGAATGCAAGTAAGTACCTAAAGAGAGTGGTGTGAATGCTCCCATAACTGACAAAAATAAAAAAAATTCAAAGCAAAGCTATGTTCCAGACCTGTAACTTTATTAATAAGTAGTTTTCCTATAACTTTATTAATAAAGTAGTTTTGTGCTAAACATATTTATATGCTTTCATACTGCACAGTCTTTAACTTCCTCCATTTTCCTTTGTGCAAGATTGGACGAAAGCTGGTCATGTCAAGTAACTATTTAATATCTAGCAGCATGAGATCAGAAAACCTTAAGTTCCTTTACCTATCTAGCCACATGGTCTTCAGTGATTATAAAGACCACTCATTCCCTTTTTTTTTTTTTTTTTTGGTGAAATGCCAAGAAATCAAAGACCAGGGGAGGGAAAAGATACCCAAAGAAAACATAATTATACTGACCCCCTAGATAACTGTTTCTTTGCCTGGATGTCTTTAACATTTGTCTAGTAAGAATTCTATTACAGGAAAGCAGAAACACAGAGTAGACTGCCTGAGTGCTGAAATTGTTCAGAATGTAACTGAAATTTATACATACAATACTTTTTCTCTATAAAAAAATCTGGGAAAAAAATTACTTTTCACTCAAAGTGTACTGTTCTTCAACAGTATCTAAAATGCAAAATGTATTTCCTTTCAGCCAGTCACCCAAGCAAAATGCCTCCCTCTCCCTGAAACAAGCTTCTATGACACTCATTTTTCCTGTGACTTCAACAGAGAGTCGTACACCTCAATAGAGAGCAAACAATTAATACAGGACTTACAGACTGCAATGATCATGGTCCCTAGACAAAAATGATAGGGAAGGGTAGTGTTACATTTTGTCATCGTATGTCCTAACATTACATATTAATCTGGAAATTGAAGGAGAAAATAGCATTTCCCTACACTAAGACAGAAAAAATACATAACGAACGGCTTAGATACTAATTGTCTGCATTTTTTTTTTTTTTTGCATGGATTGTAGGATTAGGTAAAAAGCGAAAAAGTAAAACTTTACACAAGCACTTCATTACTCATTTCAACTTCTTTCAACCCTGATATATCCTCTAGTGTAACAAAAGGCAACACTTGCTTCACAGAACTGACCTGACCGATTCATGAAACGTAATATGAAGACATATTCAGTCAGATCATGATCAGCAGGCATATATCAGTGTGACCCTAACATTATCCCACATACAATTAAAGTTAAATGAAAGCCCATGTTTAAATTTACTACAATTGTCTACAGCCATGTGTTTACCAGATGAAAGAGGGAATCGGAGAGAACAGTTAAACCTCTCATGTGGCACTGTCCTGTGCAAGGTCTGTGTCTTTACGAAAAGACAAAAACAAACAAACAACAACAAAAAAAAAAGAGGTCAAGCTACTTTGTGAGGCAACACATCTTCTTTCCTTGCAAGGGCAACAACGAGGTACTCCAGAACAACTGGCCCAGTGAAGAGCGCAGCCATGTGAGCAATCGTAACTGCAGGTCAGATATGGACCGAACTTCAGGGTCCGATTACCCACAACTCTCGTGTTTTTAAATGGGGTACTGAGGAAAGAAAAGGAAGGGTTGGCATATTATGTCCCAAAAATAAAGCAAATAACTCTTCTTCCTTTCTAATGATTACTGCTTTCCAGAAGAGACTAAAGAGGTAGATTTACAAGTCAGGCCACATGACAGAGAATCCGGATTTCCAGGCTCTTCCTAAAGCTTTTGCGTTTCCAACCCAACTCTTTGGCACTCCTTGTATCTCCTCCTCCTGCAAAACTGTGTATCATTCAGCTAACTCTTACAGAAATCTCTGAGGTTGACCAGCTGGTTACTAAGGGTAACTCTTGAACTAGCTGAACAGCCTTGTTGCTATCAACGATCCTTTCCTACAGAATGCCATGAAAAGGATCACTGGTTATGCTAAGGAGACACAGAGGAGATCTCATTAAACTTTTTCAAAAAAAAAAAAAAGCACTATCTAATGATCTCAGTGTCCTGCATTGGTTCCCATCATGTAATTAACTCCCTTTAAAATGAATGCTAAGTATGAGTCAGAATTTACTGGTATTACAATACCGCAGCGCTATAGAAACAGCACCCATCACTTCTGGCTCTCAAAATCAGTGACTCGGTCCTTGCATATAACAGCCCTGTTCACTGTACTGTACACCGTAGCTATTTCTGCCAAGTGGCAGCATATGGGCAAAATGCCGATTAAGAACATGTTCCCTTTTTTAGAAGCTCTCTCCTGCCCAACTCTTCTGGCTTTCCCCATTCACAACTGCAAGAGAAAGCATTATTAGTTCCCTCAAGATGCGTTTCTGCCCAGGGGGTAAAGATGAATCTCCTTCCAGCAACTGGAGCAGGGGTATGGACGCAAAAATGCAAAGCTTGCTCACTCTCCTTTTCGTGGCATCAGGCAGAAAACAAATGAAGGCTTGGGTGGAGTTTGACATGCCGGCCCGCTCACGCTATCGGAAACTGCTGATACTTTGAGGGCAATGGCAGAGGGCCTGCCACGAGGCTCACAAACAGCAGGTTTCAGCAGGAGTAAGTGATGCCAGTGAAAGAAAAAGAACTGCAAAACTACCAAGATACCCAAATACAGTCTGAAAGCAGCAGCGTTTCCAGAACACATGGAGTAGCGACTGCTACAAGAACTGAACACACTATAAATACCTCCTCCAGTAAAAAAAATAAACAAATGTTGCGCCAGGTAGAACCACCCCGAGATCCCCCTCACTACCTAAGAAATGGGGAGGAAAGCCTGCTAGGAGGCAACTTGCAATATCTAAAAGAAGAACTTACAAACAACTGCACCACTGGAAAGCATTTCCAAATCATATTCTTTACATCGAAAATACAGAGTAATAGTCAATGATGTAAAAGAAATAAAATATTTCTTCTTCAACTAATTAACATTTCCAATTAAAAGTTAAAAAAATCCCAAAGAACAAGAAACCACCACTGGTTTGTGTTTTCCTGTTTGGCATCAAACTGTTAGTTTAGAAATATGCTAGTTTGTTATTAACAAAATGCCAACAAATGGGAAAATTAAATTTGCTATGCAACCAAAAAAAAAAAATGGTGACTGCCCATAATTGAAACGTGTCATACAATCCTGAGCAGCAAAGAAAATACTTTGTGGCAGGAAGTCATCCAAAACTTGGTTTTGGGGTGGGACAGAGCGGAGTCAGCGCAAACCCTGATGTACATTTTTAGAATGGTGGCCTCCTCCTAGCTAAAGGGATTTGCACCTGGATTTTCATCCACCTGTGGGTACAGGTCTGAGTCTTCTCAACTTTCCATTCACCCGGCAGTGGCAAAAGTGAGGAGCTACAGCAGATCACCTTTGGGTCTTTGGTTTATTCAGAGGCTAGAAGCTACATCTACAGACAGATGGGCTGGGTCCAGGCAAGGCCAGAGTTGCACCTTGGTGCATTCACCGTAATTGCCAACTAGGATCAGCTACCATGCTGATGTTCCTGAAATTATGCTGAAATTTGCTAAGGTAGACCACAAACTCTTTGGGAAGGGACAACAATTAAACAAAGAAACCACTCCATGAAGCAATGCAAACCAATACGACACTCCCTTCATGCAAGGGTGTTCAACAGTGAAGCCTGGTTCTAAGCAGCGGACTTGGGGCCTGATTTGCTGCTTACCCATTAACAAAAAAAGGCAAGTCTGCTGTGATTTTATGGTCCTGCGTTTCCCCTCAAATGTTGTAATGAAGATGTAATTATTGCTTGGAAGAAAATTACCTTAGCATAAGAGATTTGCTAGGTCCCCCTCTACTAGCTCTGCTTTTACAGCTGTGTCTCCCTCCAGCCTGGGGCACCCTAGGAGCAAAGTGACACTAAAGCTACGCAGAGTAAAGCCTCCTAAAAAAAGCCAACAGAACATACTTTGTAACGCATAGCCAATACAAGTGCCAACACAGTTTGGCTCACTTACTACACAACTCTTCCAAATGTGAGATTTCTGCTACAGCTCAAAGACAGACTACCGTCCATCAAGAGGCACAACGGTCTGCACTGTCAACCCTTCTTGCCTGTGCCATTATACTGTACAATTCAAATCTGATTTTGTGCAGAACATTCCACATTTGGCAACTGTCATGTTCAGTCTGTGCTTAAATTGCTGCCTGAAGAACTCCACCAGGGAGGGGACAAGAGATGAACAATAAAGGGAAAACCAAAATGAGTTAAAAAAACGTTGCTCCAATAGTGAACAGCGGAATCTTCACAAAAGACGACTGGATAGCCCAAGCCTTTGTTATTTTCATTTCAACGTTCATTAAATAACTTTCCAAACATAAGAGCTTGTGTTACAAATCTTAGATGAAAAGACAAAAGACTAGCCATATGTGTGAAGTTACCCTATAGATTACTGCTTCTATAGAATATATAGGGTTCCTACACCAATTTGTATTATTTGACAAATTCTATTTTTATGACAGTTGCCTACAGCATTCGAAGAGAAAGAGTTTCATTTTCCTCCCAGATTTCACTCTTCTTATCAAACACACTCCCCAAGAGCATCTGGGGCCACATTTAGATACCTCAGTTTTACCTACAGCTGAACACTGAAGCAGTCAAAGCAGGAACCTTTACTGCAAGTTCCTCTCAAAAGGCTGCCACGAAAGACGGAACACGAGACAACGGCAAGCAATGCAGGAACGCCTATAAATAAAAGCGCGGATTGTAAACTGCAAAACCAGAGCCGGTCAGGGAGGCTCTACGACCGCATAGCGGCCCCCTCCCTGCTTGTTGCGCGCAGCACGTATTTTCGATACTGCTAGGGATCAGCAGCGCTCCTGTGCCCGCTTCGTGGTGGCTCAGACCACGCTAAGCGGCAGCCACAGCTCTGCATGCACCTCAGCCCAGCCAGCCTGGCTTTCACTGCCCGCACGCAACGCCAAGTAGAAGCTCTCCAGCGGTCTTCCTCCTTTCACTACGTATGGAGCCTGCGTGTGGAAAAGGGACAACGCTATCCTAAGTCTCCTGAACAGACAGGATGACGACAGTCAGGCCCAAAAACAAAAGCCTCACATGAGAGGTTTCAGAGAGCAAAACTGCACAACTGTACTGTTCCTTAGCAGACAAACCTGGAACTGATTTCAAAGCAGAACAGAAAACAAGTAAACATTTTCTTGCTAGAAATCTTAGGAGTGTTCAAGTAACACCAAAAGCCATTCCCCCATCCTATTGCGGAGGGACTCCAAGCAATAGCTAAGTCTATGCAGCGTATGTAAAGCTTTCATCTTACCCTCTCATCAACCTGTATCAAGTCCATGTAAGTGTGCGACACACTCAAATGTCCTACCTTGGCATCTTCCAGAAGCTATTCAGGCTACTGCAAAGAGAAAACAAAGACAAGCCATTCCTGCACCGATGATAACATGAACTAGCAGCTCATTTTGTAGGAGTGAGGTGACAAATCTGTACGCTGCTTTTTCTCCGAGTACCTGCCTGCGTTGTGTTGACAACTGCCCATCCATTCTCATGGATGAACATAGACAAAACAGATTTGATTTCTTTTTTATTAGTTTGAAACATGAGAGTTCTCTTGATATTGTTAAAGTGGCGTAAAGCTCAATTTCCAAGTATGCAAAAACATATGACTGGTGGGCTGGAATGCAATGTTTATCAAAGGGGCCTAATATGGTTTCAGTTTTATTAGGCTATTTCCTGTAAGTTGATACGTGCCAGTTCTTTTCATTAAGACAAGGATATAAAAATTAAAAATGGATTAACCTAATGGGTTCCAAATTACTGTGTCGCTTTCACTTCTTTGCATTCTTTTTTTTTTTTTTTAAAACGGTTCCAATTGGTCCTTTTCCAGTACTGCCTACAAGTAGCATAAACCCTTAGATACCTGAATCACTGTTCAGCTGAACTCACATTCAAATGCAAATCCTGCAAATCTCATTCCACTCTACTACTATAGCATTAAATCAGACATCAGTGCAGCACCAAGTTAAACCTGTAAATGTAAAATGGGGACCACTGTGTTAAAAGGGAGTTTACACTGCAAAACCCAAGTTCACCTTTCTCAGGAAAAAAAAAAATTACACCGGAAACTAAGGATGAGGTTCAGTTACTTAAACTCAGCCACTCCATGCCTTTCACCAGCCCAGAATAGAAGTGGGTCACTCACAGGATGTGTCGTATTTGCCAGTCCCAGGACAAATCCTGAGGCACATAAAATGGCACCATATGCCTATGCCTATATCTAGCCAAAACTCAACAGCAATCATTACTCAAATAATTTTAATAAGCTCTAAAGCACTTCTCAAAAAGGCTTAAGCACACTGCACAACTAAGTCTTTTCACTTCTGCATTCCTCCTCTCTTGGGAAAAAAAATAATATTCAGTATTCACTAGTTTTGCAGAGTTGAGCTCTCCTAAGATCTGATAGATTCAGAGTCTACCAGAGTGTCACAAAGATTGCCTTTGGGAAGGCTTCTAGCACCTTAAAGGAGGAAAAAATGTTGCCACAGAGCATCCATGTTCACTTAGGGTAAATTAAGACTTCAAAACCTACTATGACATGCTCAGTTTCTAGAAATCTAGACAGCGAAACGTGTCACAGAAAAGACACCTGGGCACTTGCAGCACCCATGATTAAAAATTCCTAAGTTCCCACAAATTTTACTGCAGTTCAAACATATTCAAGGTCCTGAAATCACCAAAATCACATCAAGTAATCAATAGTCCTCTGACGACAGAAATTTGAGATAGGGACCAGCGCATAAGTCCAGCAAACAACGATGTATTTGTTAAAAAGACTGTGATAGCAGAGCCAACTCAG
>VZTL01060027.1:25674-35828 GCA_013400535.1 Scopus umbretta
TTTTTTGTTATTATTATTCTTTTTTTTTTCTTTTTTTTTCTTTTTTTCCGCGGGATTTGCGCGCTCGGAGGTCGCCCGACGGGGCACCGGGACCCTCGCCGCACGGGGTGGGGGGGGGCGGTGTGTGTGCCAAATTCCGGGCGGTGCAAAGCGTCAGGACCTGCCCCCGAGGCCGGACAGATGCCCCGTCACCTGCGGCGCGGTCTCTGCCCTACGGGGGTGCCGTAAGCCACCTAACTGGGAAGCCTCGGTTGGGCGTTTTAGCCAGCTACAATCCCACCACGTCCAATGACCGGTCTGTCCTAGGCTGAATACAACCGCAAAGTAGCGGCAGAGCCTTCAGAGTTTCAGAGTGCAGCCACAGCAGGATTGCTGGAAAAAACCCGGTTATATCATTCATCCCTTCGCTGCCCACAGTGACTCTAAGCCCAGTCTGCTTCGCGTGGGACCGTAACTCCGACCCCCAAAGAACAGGCTGACATTGACCTCACTAAAGCAAACCGGAGCCCTGGCGGTGGCAGGGGCCTCCTCCCAGCCACTCTTCTCTGCGGGGATACGCAGCTTTACTCTAGAAGTTACCATAAAAAACGTGTGGTTTAGAAGCGTTCTCTTCCTGCGTGCACCTTACCTCCAGTCCTCTCGGCCCGTCACAGGCCCCAGAGTACCTGTCAGAGCAGAGGGCAGAGCAGCAGGCACGCAGTACTGCTGTTCCACCGCTCCCAGGGGGAATCACTGCAGAGCAGCGCTTCCCAAGCTTCCCCTTTCTGTGGATCGTTTCTTCAAAATATGGGCACCCTTCTTCCCAAGCGACTCATCTCAGGTCTCCAGAGCCACCCAGAGTGGCTCTGTGGAAACAGGAAGATATTTGAGTAATACTGAGGTCAAATAAATATTTTACTCCAAACCAAAGTTATGCACCCACGTAGTACGAGGTCTTGCTCTGAATGCGTATGCTGTCTGCACAGACAGCAAGCAACAGGCCGGGAGGAAAGAAGCCTTCGGCAGCAGATGTGGAACTACAATGCAAAAGGAACATCAAAAAATCTTTGATATCACAGGAAACGGACCCCCACGTTTCACCAGCCAGTGTGTTCAATGCCTGAACCACCTCCCTCTTCATGAATACAAAAGAATTGTCCTATGTGTCCTCGGGTCCTCAGGGTCACCGGCAGCAGCAGGACAGCTGAGGCCTGCTGGCTGCAGCATCCAAGCTCCCGGTTTATCAACAGCAACGCTGCCTCTGGGGCAACACTGCAAGAGAGTACTGCCAGCTCCCTTCAGCTGCGACATGCCTTTCCTGCCCCCCAGCAGCAGAAGGGGAGGCGCTGGGCTGGTTGCAAGTCGGGGCCCGTGCCGAGGTCTCTCCCGCACAGTATTGGCATACCCCAAACAGTCTGGTTTAGCGCCGCCAGGTTTACGATCCACTGAAGGGGTTGGAAATATATGTAAGCCAGATCAAAGGAGAGATGAGGCCATGAGAAGTCAGCCTCGGCCAGGTACTTGTTTCAAGGGAGTAGGGTTGAGGACATGAGCATTACTTGCCTTCTCCTTCCCTGCTTCCAGGTTGGATTATTCAATCACTCAGATTAAGGAATCATCAAACCTAATAGTATCTGTTGTTTTGTGTCTCCAACCCTTCTTTTCACTTATACTTGTATTTACCATCTACCCTACCTGTTTCCTCTCTGGCCAAATTTCCAAAAGGAAAAAGAGAGATGACAGCGGCTCTTGAGCAGGCACCTCCAAGGGCAGAGAGAAGATCAGGGTGGTCTGGCCGTACGGTTAACGGTGCACGGCCCAGAGAAGGGGATCTCCTGTCCTCCTTTGTCTTTCTCAAGGCTCGTTTCATTATACCTTTTCATTTATTTGACACAGATGCTTTTTCACAGCAAAAAGTCCAGAAATGTACTATGTTTTCCTCAAAACGTTACTCTCCCTAATAATAAAAATCGTTTTGTTTTAGTTTGGGGCGCTTTGTTTTTGGTTTGGTTTTTTTTAAGACTTTTTCCAAATCTTTTCTAGAATACACAGCTGTCTTCCTTGAGTTCTTTTGTACAACAGAGGTAAGGCTGCTATTTAAAACACTACTAAATTCTCAGGAGTACTAGTTTTGGTCTTTGTGGAGCCCACAGCCTTCTTTCATGACTTCAGGTAAATATATTTTTAAGGCGGAAGAAAAAGGGTGAAGAAAGATAACAAATCTCAGGGGAGAAAAAAAAAAAAAAACAACAAAAAAAAACAACCCCAAACTTCTGTCTTCAGTCAGTGGGAAAAAATACTTCCAAAGAAGCAAAGAAGGGGATTTTTCGTTTTCAGTCTTCAGGCTGTCTGTGTAACATATGTAAACGTCTGCACCTTCCAGCTGCAGCACCTGAGCCTGCTTTTGCTCCCCCTCTGGGAGCAGGAGGCTGAGCACCCATCATGGTTTTACCCCCCAACAGTGATTTGCTGAAGAAGGAAAAGAGAAGAAAGGAGAGGCAACTGCATTCAACCACCACACCTTGTTTTTCTCCTCCTGGGAAGAGCTACAGCATTCAGCGTTTCCCTTCCCATGCTACTGCCTTGTAAAGGAGGAGCTTTTACAACACAAGAGTGGAGGTAGGAGAGGCAACTCCTTAGAGTCCATGAGAAGTAAATATTCTCCAGCCAGTTCCTGACAACCAGTAGGGCACAGCGCTCTGCCAAAGGCCGGGGCGCAGCCCTCTCCTTCCACCAGCACACGCAATCCTCCTGACCCTCTAAGCCACGTTTTAACGTTGTCATATGGCTCGTGGTCAAAGGACACGTGCCGCACACCTTCGCCTGCCAGGGAGGAAAAGAGCTCCTCCAAGGGATCGGAGGCTGCAGCCGGTGCCCGAGCCCAGCCTGATGCATCCCCCCACATTACCTTGCCCCATATCGGGCTCCAAAACTTGGGCCGACCAGCATCCCTCCAGGTTGTGCGTGGTACCACCTCAGCAGAGTGGCTGCTTTTGAGCTGCTCCCGAGCCTACACCTGTAGGTCCAGGATTGTTCTCACAACTCACCCACAAGGCCCCCATCTGAAAGAAATCGTTTCGATCTTCTGTTGTGATGTAATTTTCTACAGGTACAAATTTGTGATGTCATTGTCTACAGGTACACATCCAAGCTGAACAAAAGAAAAAAAAAATAAAAGGAGAAAAAAGAAAAATGGCGTAGGCAAGTTGATAGAAAGGAGCTGGTAGGAAAACATCACGGAAAAGATAATAAATGTTGCAAACGCCTGTGCTCAAAGTATTAATGTCACCATTAACTCCTTCGCTGGTTTGCGGTGAGGAAACAAAGGGTGGATATTAGAAATACCTATGCAACTTCTTCTAAAATAACAATGTGGTTACCAGGTGAAGATTTTGTTAAAAAAAAAAAAAAAAGGTAAAGAACACAGAAGGAAGGGGAGGAACAAATTAAGATCTACACAGTAAACAACAGACTGGGAATTCCAATGTCTGCCTCATGACAGTGCGTGCGCTCATCACACGCGTGCACACATATTTTGGGTTAGTTTCACCATCCGTGCTTCAGGGTGTATTTTTCAGCCTTCTTTGCTCCTTGTAAGGGTTAGAAATGCACCTCTTACAAATAAACGAAAGATCAGTTTTTCATATTGTATTGTGGACAGCTGATAGAGAGTTTCATAACAAGGGGCAACACGGGTAATATGGCCAAATACTAAAGCTGAACTCTGCAGAACTTTTTCTTCAGATTGGAGAAACATTACTTTAAGCAAGTATTTTGAGGTTACTCATAGCAAACACATTCTGAATTTGTAAATGTCTCAGCACCAGAGAAGTCATCTCATCCAGGAAGGAAAGAATATCAAACGCTACAGTCCATATAACTCAAAAACCTTTACAAAGGACACCTCTCAAGCTAAAAATGAATAGCAGAAATATTTGGAAAATTTTGAAATTAAGAATGCATTTTAGAAAACTGGAGGTTCTGGGAAAAAAATCTCAGCAGGAAAGAAAGATAAAATTTATTACAAATTTTTCACTATGCTTTTTTTCTCTGTGAACGCGTAACCTGGAATGCATTGTGTTAGTTTTGTGCAAATTGCATGTTTACTCTATTAAGAGTCATTTTGTGTGAGCTTAAAGGGCACCTTTGAAGAAAGAAAATAGCCTCTAGTGGCATTTCTACATAACCAGAGTGCACATGGTAATATCTTTGCCTTAGCATCCATAAAACCATTCTAGAGAAACACATAACCATGATTTATGATTTTCTGCCAACCCTGGACTTTAATTTCTTTAATATATTGAAGATCAAAATCCTTACTAAACACAAATTTTATCTCTTGCATTTTTCTTTTGTAAACAGGGAAGTGACACATTCTGTGATTGCATAATGGAAAAAAGAAATCATAACACATGGGCAGAATGCTCCAGATCTCACGTTTGCATACTAAATAGGAAAACAAGTTTCTGCCTAATGAAAAAATGTTACAGATTATTAGGAACAGCCACAGAAGTAATCAATCAATTTATCCAATGGACTGGGTCACAGTCTGCTTCCAAGAAAGCTTTTTAATGTTTCAGGCCCTTGAGTTGCATTGTTAAATTAATTGAATGACATGAAACTTCTAATCGTAAAGATTTAAAGATAAAATATTTTCCTTAAAAACAAATAAAAAGAATGAATGATAGGCTCACTACTCAGAAAGAGAGGTGGCTGGACAATCCCCCATTTATTCGGGGAGGAGGCAACGGGCACAGCAGAACAATGCCCCCCATCAGTAGATGCCTCGCCCTGCGACTCGATGGGATTGTTCGGAGGCGTGAGAACATTTCCTCCTCAATTTCTGGTACTTATTTATGAAGCTTCTTATTTGTAATGTTGATATCTGCCCCCCACCCCACTTCACGCAGGCCTGGACTGACACGACGTTTCCACAGAAATCATACCAGGGGCAGCTTTTCGAAGTCCTTCAGCAATCATTTAAGCATAGCTGCATATCTTTTCAGATTAACTGCTTAAGCATTGAGCTCAAAATATCATAACTGGAAGCACTGCCACTTGAATTCATCGTAAGGCGGCACTCTGCCATGGGCCCGTCTCGGAAGCCACCAAGGAGGAAAAACCCTCCTACACGCCACCAAGTAAATTTACTTGTTTCAAGTATTCTTTGGGAGAGACTTTATAACATAACCCAAAGGTCTCCTAATGTACAACATTGCCCTGAAAATGCAAGCAAATGAGAAAATGCAGGATAAGGAGAAAGAAAAGATTGGTGAAATAAAAACAAGTGATAAATGAAGTGTGAAAAGTTACTTTAAGTCAGTCAGTTATTTAAAGCTAAGCTATAGCTCTTTCTAATCAATACTTACACAATAATTACGTGAAAATCCAGAAAAATGGATTAACTAGACAGCATAAGAAATTCAGCTTTGAGCAGCAACATAGCTGCAGTTGTAATTACGAAGCGACTGCGCATCAGTTCCATAATGAAAAAAAGCATGACTTATTATGGAGATGGAATACAGTAGAAAAGCATGCAAAATGCAAATGCAGTTTAGCTGCAAATTTTCCCCATAAAGGCTGAATCATTTGTTAAGTATGCAATAAAAAGGTAACACTTCAAGCACTTAGACTGAATTTTCCTATTTGTAAACAAAAATCTATAGAAGCCATAAAAGAAAAATTTCGCTAGGGCTACTAGCCAGTTTTCAGAGAAAAAGCAACATTTATATGCAGGAAAGAGTATTACTGTATCATGCAGAAGCATGCCAAATTTCAGCTTGGACCGAGCACTTACAGTAGAAATCTATGAATCCTGTAAAACCAGACTGTATTATGGAGATACTGGCAGACCTCCAGTGAGGTGCATAATGGCGAGTTTGACTAGGTTTTTTTTTTCTTGCAGATCACAACAAATGTTCAAAAAAATTCTGTTGTTAAAAAAAAAAAAGATGCCGAGAAACGAAATTATTTATTCTCATGTATTTCAACTGACTTTTTTTTTTTTTTTTATCCTTTCAGAAGATACTGTCAGGCAGTATTAGACAATAAATAGGCAGACACATTTTAAAATAAATGCCCCAGTACTTCTAATACTGGGGGATCAGGATCCAATTTAGGGAATGCACTTGGAGAGTGCACAGACATATTTCTGTGATCTGGCTGAGCCGGATTTGAAGTATTCCCTTGTCTTTGCAGAGCCAAGCTTGCACATTGACAGCAAAATAGGTCGTCTATTTTTGCTAACTAAAAAGCTAACTGCAGAAATAGCTATTGTAAACTGCAAGTTTAAACAGCGTAATGCAAATAATTTGAAGAGTCGGTGTTCACAACATGAAGAAACTCCTTAACAGTTTCATTTCCACAGTGAACATTTTGTGTTTGACAACGGATTGCGTATCTATTGCATACTTCTTTGCTATAGATAAGAACACCTGAGATCCCATATACAAGTTTGATCTTTTTATATTTTGCATGGATTTTGCTGTTTTTTTCTCAAATCCTCTAACCTCCTCCCTTGTAGTCAAAGATGAGGTTTTCTCCTCTCTAACCTCTTGGAACTGGCACTGTCAGTTTTATTCATGGTCCAAGGAAGCAACTAGGGATGGAATAAGATTGGTAAAGGGTCATAAAATACCATTAGCTTAGAAGCCTCAGCTTCATGTCTAACACAAGGGTATGAAATCATTTTACAGCTTTGCTCGGAATGGCAAGATATATATTTGATTGCATGGCATATGTGTAATTACTACTTCCCAACTGAATGCCTCCCCCAAAAAGGAAATCAGAAATCAAAAGGTGGTAACCTTTTCAAAAGACTTGTTCCTAACTCTAATGACTGCATGGAGATGAAGAGTTCCTATTTGCCTCAAAAACTGATTAGTTCAGGTGTTTGGGGAGACATTAATTAATTTGGAAACAGAGGACAAAATCGTATATGATGATTAAGAGCTATGCAAGTTCAGAACAAATCCTTGTCAGGGTACACAGGTCTTTCAGAAGTTCCTTCATGGAAGCAAATGTACACTCCCAGCTTTTATCCAACTGACCGAGCCTCCAATCAAAGAGTAACACCATGAAAGTTGAGGGAACCCCCTAACCCTAGCCCCCCTGAACCAGACTTGCCCTCAGTCGTATTCAGCAACATTTGGGTGCAGAACACCTTATCAGCAGTCTCACCTTCATTGCTGAATGCCTTCAGCTTCTGTCACAGGGTATGAAACATCCCCATCCTACTGACCCATCATCCCAGCTGATCCTGGGCGTGCTTGGAAGCTCTTAAGTCTTCCAGTGTTTTCTTCTTGATTATGATGAGTTAATCACTTTGCCAGAAAGGATGAGGTAGCTTTTTATTATTCCTCTACAGTACCTTGGGCAATGAAGAATTGCAGTTTCTGCAAAAGACTAAGCTAACATTATCTAAATATTATTCTTTGTAATATTGCTGTTATAATTATTATACATGCAATGAATAATTATGCATCATTAATATTCCCCCAACCCAAGAGGAAAAAAAAGACCATAGCAGGACAGTCTGTCAACCTTGGGTCAAGCAATTCTTATCCATTAAATGGGATATTTTGCTGACATATTTTCCTCCCCAATCCTGTGGCCAGCTGCAGCTCTGTAGTGAAGGATGGATCTCCTCAACCTTTCTAACTCAGAAGGCCCACCAAATAGGGCTGCAAATGCAAATATTTCACATTCTGTGCTGCAAGTGTGCTATCCATGTCAGGAAAATATATTACAAAGATTTCTTGTTTCCTTGGATGTGACAAAAGTGGTATTTCCCACTGCAACATCAGCTCTGGTTTATCTGAACTCAGTTTTCAATCTTTTGAACACCTTTATTCATCAGTGTTGTTTTTCATGTTACAGATATCATTTTACAGATAGTCCAATACTTAATGGGAATGCTAGCTTAAGAATTTGCATAAATAGCTTCTCTCACTTTTTTGAGCTATCACCGAAATATGGAAGAATGTGTATGTTACTTCTATGGTACCAGAAATGGAGAAAGCCTCTGTTTAGTTCCTAGTCATTTGTATCACCAAACTAAAGAAAAGTCACTAGGAAAAGGTGTATCAACATTGGAATTAGTCATCTTTTTGAAGGCTTTAATAAGAGAATTAAATCACCCCGTATCCCCTCATTTCACTCAGATGCCTTCCGCACCAGCTTTGGCACTGGGAAGTAACACCAGGATCAATAGAAAGGTGCGACAATTAAATAATTTGGACAACATGGTTGTGGAAAGAAATTTTTTACAAATAGCGGGAAGATTTTCCTAAATGAATGCAACGTTCTAGCTCAAAAGGCAGCTGTAGAAAACATACAGAAAAGAGACCACAATTAAAAAAAAACCTTGGAAAAGCTGGAGGCAATTAGTAGAAAATAGTCCACATTCAGTTTCTAAGCTGAACTGACACTAACATCATACCAAGCCACAAAACAAAAAATCCCCAAACCGCTAGACTCAAAGAGTATTTTTTGAGAAAAGAAAAGAGGATGCTCATCAAAAATGACAAAAAATGAGAGCCTTACATAAAATGAAGGAAGGAGATGCTCTGCAGAACTATGAAAAAAGTTCAGGGGACTTGCCAGATCTGTGGAGGGGAAAGTTTTACTGAAGCACAATATATGCAAACAGGGTACTCTGCTGGTTTTTATGGACATGCTTCCTCTGATGTGACTTTGTTTTAAATAACAGTTTGCTTTAAGGCAGCAGTTGGGTGGCTTGTTACCACTGCCCAGAAGAGAAAGGAACAGCAGCATATGCAGCAGTAAAAGCAGCTGAGATAAATCACGGAAAGTGGAAGGAGGACTGCAACCTCCGTCCCTGCTTAAGAATGGAGACCCATGCAAATGCTTTCAGAGAAATGCAAAAGCCTGAGATCCGTGACCCAGAGGGAACAAAGTTCATTCAGAAAGAGAATATAGGATCAGAGCATCTGTAGTACAGGTCCTGATTGTTGAGTTGTTTGGTTTGGGGTTTTTTTGTTTTGTTTTGCAGATTATAACATTACTCATTTCTAATGAATTTGCTGTTCTATACATTTCAGATCGATATAGGCTGGGGCACCTGCCCTTTAGCATTTCTGCGAAAGATTCTTGTGAGTTCTGGAATAATCAAGGTGGTGTCTTGTATTATTTTATACACTATCAAATGTTCTGTCTAGAATTAAATAACCAAGCCATGTTGATTTTGCCATTTTTTTTTTTGATGGAGCAATCTGCACTGGATTTGTCAGATAAGCAAATATATTTATATTCTTGTCACATATGTTTTCTTATTTCATTTTATACCTTTTACAAAGGAGATAAATAGGTTTCTTGGAGACTTTCAAAGTTTAAGCTTATGACCTCCAAGCTTTTCCAAAAGAAAACAAAAGGTTGCTTACTGAAATATTAGGAAGGGTACTCCATTTTTAAAGGATGTTATTATTTGCACTGGAGTTGTAATGGAGCTACGCCACACCTACTTAAAGAATAGGGCAAAACACTGCTCTCAGTTACAGCAGTTTAAATCCTTGGAGGCCTTTATTACTAGGAAAATGGAGTAAGATTTCAGTAAAATCAATTTTTAAAAGCACTAGGAGTTTGCTGTTGACCTCAGTTACAGCAATCTTTGCAGCTTTGCAAAAACATGCTCTCTCTCTTAAATCTGACTGACGCCATTGATGAATTGTGCTGTAAAATTTACTGTTTCAATCCCTTAATACACAGAAGCTGCTGCTTAAGTTTCTGGACGATGAAGTAACCCATGAAAAGAAAGACCACGTCAGGCAAGTGAGCTGTCTTTCCAAACTAACTGCAGAAATGCATGCATAGAAATACAGGCGTCTTGCTCTTCTGTCTCACATCTCTTCTCGGATCCTTTAGCATTAGCTTAACCCATAGCAGCACCAGAGATTTCAGAGGATGGCGCGGTCTTAAAGGTACCACTGAACCAAATTGTCCCCAGCTCTATAGCCTCACAAACTATTCAGCAAGCAAAAAGCCAAACCACAAAATAAGTGGCTTCCAATGCATTCCAATGCAACTGGAGACTAAATGACTATCTTGCTGAGCGTTAATGTCTTAATTTTTTTTTTTTTACTCAGCTGTCAAGGGGGTATCTGTTCTTTCTCTTGCTTTATATGTTGTGGTTTAGTCCTCTGGAGTTTTAATTGCGG
>VZTL01060030.1:3234-14835 GCA_013400535.1 Scopus umbretta
AACCGACAGTGAAACAAAATTCAGTGTTTGTCATATTCCTACATGCTGATAGAAAATGCTTTTAAGAGAGTGGCAGTTATGAGAAATGTCCATAACAAGGCTGTTAAAGGTCTCAGCTATGCAAATTGTGTTCAAAAACCAGAAGGTGCATTGCTCAGTCTTGTCTTCAGTCCCTTTGGTGCAAGGTCAATTAGTGGTATCAGTGGTCTAAACATGTATCACTACAGTCACAGTCATTTAATGAAGTTACACTTGATTTACACTAGAATAATTGATGATAACTTAAAATTTCTAATATAGAATAATAATACACAGGAGACTTGATACTGCTGTCTTTGAAGACAAATGGAAAAGTTTTTTTACTCCTGTAAACAGAACGTTTTACATTGTTCTCTGCTGGTCTGTTTGCCAGCCTCAATAATTTGACTTAGCTCTTCTAGCATCAGCAAAACTGTCAGAAAACTATGTAGCGCATGGTCAAGTAAGACACCATAGTCTAACAAGTCAAACTACAAACTTGTACCTGAAGTTCAAAGGCAAACAAAAATCAAATACAAAATCTTGTATTTGCTCTGTATTTCTTAATTAATGGCATGAAAATCAGTACCTTATTATGGAAAAAGGATGTTATTCAGAACAACCATTACACCATGTAAGTGACATGAGGAAGTATAATAGCAAAAAAAAAAAAATTCCTTGAGTTAATTCACTACAGGTAATATTTAAATGCTGCATTTAAGGTACGTGGGGTATATGAACAATTGATTTTATTTTCACATAGGTCAGGCTGATGCCAGGAACAGGTGCTTTCTTACTTGTTTTGGGAATGAGGATGTGAATCTTACGGAGATGCAGAATTCCACTTCTGAATGTAGTACAGCAGTTAATCCTCATTATTAGGTTTGAACTCGGGCTGTCAAGTTTTCCAGTGAGCAAGTCACAAATGATAGGCAATTAGAACTGACTGAACTGATTACTGAATATTTCCCCAACTAGCTGAGAAAGGCTGCCCTTGTCCTGGAGAAGGCTGGAAAGCATGTTGGGTATGGAAAGTCAAAAAAAGGGCTGTGTGCAGGAAGAAACAGAAGTTTTGTGTCCAGAATCTGTTGGGAAGGAAAGCACGTACACTTGCAGGGGCACGGGAGTATTAAACGCCAGTGGCCTGGTAAGGTGTGTTCAGACTGGGTGGAAAGGGAAGGGAGTGCCTGAAGTGAGGTTTTTAGTTTTGTCTGATAAGCACAAGAAAAAAAAAAATACATTTTTAACTCCCTCTTAATTTTAAAATACTATCGTCAGCTAAGATTCGAAAAAAAGAGAAGCCTAACTTAAACTCAGAGAAATAGGTCATGATCTTGCAAGCACTTGCACACCTTTGGTAGACAGTATTGCAAAGACTAAACACAAAGGCTCTTCTTCTCCAGAGTCATCTGTAATCACCTTCACAGTGTATTTAGTGTGAAATAGAGGTAGATACTCCAAAAAAAACATTGTGAAGGATTTCTGTAGAGAATCATCTGGAATACCCAAATTGAATTAAATTAGATATGCTTTCTGGATAAAAGGCATGTGTTTCATGTCACAGCTATACACAGCTGTGAATATAATTATTATAATAACTTTAAAGTACCTGTAAGGCCTTTGTATGTTGATCAAAAATCAGTTCTGACTGAACTTTGAATATACACATTAATGGGATTATTCTCAGAGTAGGATACAGCTCTGAATAAGCATGGCAAGTCTCTGACCTCGAGCAATTCCTCATGAGATCACTTAATACCACTTTACAGGTGAAGAAGCTGACACAGAAGAGCCAAAGAATTAATAGGATTTCACTGTTATGGTACTTTCTTTGATTCCCATTACAATACAGACTTCCTGTGCATCGTCAGCTGTGGTGCTGGGTTTCTGTTAACCTCCGACATCCATTTGTAGGTGAGGATAACAGAACTTTCCTAATTTGCATGACTGTTGTCCAGTAAAGAGTGTGAGTTCCAGTGGGGGTTAAGAGAATGATGAAAGACACAAAATTGTAAAGAGATGCCAGAAAAGGTAGTAGAATACCCAGTAGATTACAGTTCCATCACAGAGGAGGAAAAAAAAAAATCTGAAAAAGTAAAATTAGAAATCTATGTTAATCTTGATCTCAATAGCCCAGCCTGCAGAGAAAAACAAAATTTTCAACACTTTCTATTATTATTATCATTATTGTTATTATTACTTTATCTCATAGCACTCCTTTAAAAAGAGCTATGTGGAATTTTCTTTCAAATTTAACAAATTCCTAAATCTTTTCACTTGAGATAAAATCTTACTTGCCTATTTGTTGGAGGTCAGTTTTTATGGCTAGAGTACAAATGACTGAGGATACATATCTAGAACAGCAATATGGACGGATACTGATAACCTCACGGCCAACATCCTGCAAATACTGCTGCCCTGATGTTTAGGACATTTCAGAGACGTGCCAGCTAGAGCTCTTTGAAAACATTATCATACCCTCCTATAAATCTGAATGTACACTTGGTCTTGGTGGATGGACTCTGACACATCTTGGAAGAGCAACAATTTAGAAGTAAAGTGATTTCCTAGCTATGCAATTTACAGGTAGCTCAGGAATGCATTTATATTGTTGTCTGCAAGGCCATCAGGGCAAGAAGTTTTGAGACAGCCATTCACCTGCTGTAGCAGAAGGGAAAATGAGGAAAAAAAAAAAAAAAAAATCTGGAAAATAAAGTTTTCTTTCCCAGATCCCCAGACATCATTTCTGCTGTCCCTCCCATCACTCGACAGGAACTGGCATTTACCACATGTGCCTAGCAGAATGGAGACCTTGTACAGGACCTGCCGTGATGGAGACGAGACCAAGTTGGTCTGCAGATACTATAGAGCAAGGCTCCTCATCACTGATATGACCCTTGTTGTGTTTTGAGAAAAAGAGCTTCATGAGGGGTCAGAAGTATTTCAGACTACACTTTCATGCAGAAGTAATAAAGTTGGACTGGGAAATCCATGAAGGAAGTAAAAGTAATATTAACACCCTGAAACCTCCACTTCATCTTAAGAGAACTCACTCTATGCCTTGGCCAGGTGTGGTATCTCTGTCTAGCAAAGGAGGGCTATTGCCATTCCAGTGTCAGCTGGTGAGGAAGGCTGTACCCTGCACTCTCTGCAGCTCTTTTGGATGCTTGTGAGCTGTATTTATTGTCTGTTACCTCTAGAAAAGGCCACCAACCCCTCCCCCTTGAAAGGCAATTCTAAATCCTTTAAATTGTCTCACAGAGCTTTTTTGTGTCCTTTTTTCACACAAGGCTGGAATTTCAAAAGGAGCCAAGAGGGGCCCTCAGAACCAACATGAGCTTTACTTCATTAGAGTGGAGAGTAAAGGAGAGCTTTCTTTTTCCTTCTTCCACAAATTAGGTGAGAGCAAATAACTACTTCATTCCTCAGATCGTTACCTGCAAGATCCAACTTTGCACAAAAATATTTATAAGAGATGAGACTTTTATTTGACTGCTCACTTCTAAAGTTTCTGCAACATCCAGCTGGAGAGAGAAGCAGGCGGCCCAACAAATGTCAAACAACTTTAAAACATTAGAAGAATGGCAAAAACTTCTGACTTTACTGCGTTTGGCTGTGAAACAGCACAGGATGAAAACTAGATGTGACACAAAGTAGACTAGTGCTCACACGTTTCAGGGATTGCTGTAGATGTGTCTAGCTCAAGGGGAATCTGTAATCCCCAAAGTGAGGAAAGAATCCCCCAAACTATAAGTCTAATTAGAATTTTTAGAAATGAACCTAGGTTAGGTTTCATCCTGCTCTCACTACTGAAATAGTTCAGCTGAAACAGGGGAGAATCAGGGTCGAGGCACCTGTCCTCTGAGTTGCACATATGCATATGTATTTTTATTTGCAAACTGTATTATATGAAATTGAGTCTTGAATACATTTTTCTTTTAAAGTGTGGAAACATTCAGAAAGTAACAGAGCTGGTCAGGGGACAGTTTACTGAAAGTTCTGAATGATTAAGTTGTTAAATTAGCAAAGCTCTGCAGCGCCAGACAGTCACTTCCAGCATGTGTCACTGGATTTGGGATGAGCTTATTAAGGAGGAGAGACATGGGAAATGTGAGATGTAAGTTAGCAATTGTTTTAAGAATACGGAGAATGTTGTGGTACTGTGTATTTCTTGCTATAAGCAAAAGTTTGTTGCAAATTTAGATAGAGTCAGAGGTGACCTCAAGCTCACAGATACTGAGGGCATACATAAGTTTATTCAGTTGGATTTTTACACAACTTTAGATATTCATTTAAGCAGAGACAGTTTCTTAAATTAGGATGCCTTGGATTAGAATACAGCTTAAGTTCTTCCATAGCATTTAATTGGTACCTTCTTTTGATACCTTCCCAGAAAGAAAGAAACTAAATGAATGAACAAGGAGCTTAATTCCTTTTACAGTCACTGAAAAGCGATGAGCGCCCTTAAAGTCTCATTCAGCCTGCCTAACCCAAGATTAGCTCTCTGGAGGTACCTCTCCTTCCACTGACAATGAAAAGAGCCTAATGTGGCTGACTATGTCAGTCAAAAAGAAAAAGACACCACAGAGAACCTCCTGTGGTGCAGGAGAAAGGCTACAGCGCTCTAAAGATTTCTGATGCTCTCAACAGCTGTGGCCATCCTTTTCTCTCTTGTTCATTGGGGCACCATCCCACTTGGAAAAAAAATAGGAAAAGTCAAGTAAATGTACTATCCCCACAGTTATTCTCACCATCCACAGCTGTTACTGGAAGAGAGCAGCTAACCTATATGAAGGCTGTATGTGGGAGGACCGTGAACTTGCAGACATTCCTGAAGGGAGCTTTAATCCTGCAAGGGAAGGAATTCGCTGAATCGCCCACCAGCACCAGCACACCACCAGCAGCAACTTTCACATGTAACCTTAATTAACAAGAGCACCCGGACAAGCTACAGAACTGCCATTTAAAATCCTGACACAGAGCTGCCAGGGTCCACCCCACACATTTGCTTAAAAATAAGCACGTGGGAGCCTGAAGACACTTTTACCCTTTTTAGCTTTCAAACAACTGGAAAATGTCACAACCATTGACACCACTTAGAAAGATTTGTTTTCTTCTCAGTCACTTAGGCACTGCCTCAGGTGAAGATGTGATTTTGCTTCAGATTGAACTAGGGTCAAATCAGGCTCCAGATGATGTAGAAAATGTTCAAAATATTGGAGCAACTTTGCATTGCTTATGCTTCCATTGCAGTGTTCCAGGTATGCACATGAGATAAAATGCCTGTGGGCCAGAGGAAATAAATAAAAAAGATGTCTCTCTAATAGCAGCTGTGGGCATTAAAGGCTGTATGCAGAATCAGTGATTAGGCAAACCAAAACCATATTAAAAGGATCAGAGTACAGCAATGCATGAAATAAAAACTGAAAAACACTTCCAAGCAAAAAAAAAAAAAAAAAAAAAAAATAAAAAAAAAAAAAANAAAAAAAAGAGTTAAAAATACAAATCATTTAGTGGTTTCTTCTCAGGCAGAACTTCATGTAACTGCTTTCCGTAAGTACAGATGCACACGCAGGAGAGATTATCCTAAATAACCCATTTACGTTGCAGCAACCTGCAAAGACTGGGTTTCTTATTTTAAATATTGTTTTGCTAAACCTTATGGAATAAACACACACCTGAATAAACCCAAAGCAAACAGATAGGTACTTCAGTCCTGATAAAAAAAGTTCAAGCACGGAAGTAAATTTTAAGGCAGAATTCACATATCAGTAAATCCATTGAGCTCGGTGAAACTACGGATGTTTAAATTCCTCATTAGGTCAGAGTTTTAAAGATGCTGTAACAAACAGCAGGGGCAAGTGCTGCACACCTTGTCCACAGCAAAAGAGTAGAGTTTCCATTGCTGTCAATAGGGCACCTTCCATGAATAATTCAGTCATTTGCAAACCGTAGAGCACGAATAATTAAAGAGAACTCCAGCTTCTCAGAAAAGGGAGGCTCTGTAATTCAGAAACCACTTTTTCCACTGGAATTAAATGGAAAAGTTGGAAACACAAAATGAACATGTTGGGCTAGGTTGTCTCCTTGTTCCAATTACACTGCCTCTCTCAGGCCCTAATTAGCTAGCTGAAAATTTCCCTATATAGGCAAGATCTGAGCTTAGGCACTTCCTTCATCAGCTTCTCCCTCCTGTCAGACCATGGGGCACGTCAGAGGCAGGCAGGGTAGTCCTACCGTCTCCCCTGACAGTTCTCAGGTCTCATGAAGACCCCACTCAACCAACGTTAGAAAGCCCAACGCACAGAGCTTATCTGAAATACTGATCATTTGGGGGCAAAAAAAGGCTGAAGAGGCTGTGGCTGCATCTGACACCTTCACTGCTTCCCAGCCTCGTGCATTGACTGAACAGTGAGGTCCGAGGGCGCCGGCGCCGTGCGGATATGCTGTCAAGAAGGCTGGAAGCTGAAGGATGTTACAAACCCGTGCCTAGACTGCAAATGTCAGCGATTTGTCTTCCTTCACAGCCTTCTTCCCAAGTCTGGGCTACCCTTCTCTCCTTGTCAGGTGTGTTAGAGAGGCTTTTCCCTCAGACAGTACACAGTTTAAGCAAAAGTTTTTTTTAAGCAGATACCTTGAAATCTGAGACAAACTCTACTACCGGTCCCAACTCAAGACAGACATTCTCCCTTGCCAGTATTTCTCTCCCCATTTCCTTCACCGACTTTGTCCCGCTTTTCCAATATTTGTGGAGGTTTTGACTTGTGAGTTATAGAGTTTGATGGGAAGGAAAAACCACAATCAAACCCACCAGCAGGTCATGAGCTACAACGAGACTGGGTCAACAAACTACAAACCAGGTATCATATTTACGCTAGCATACATGCAGGTAATTCAGTGCAGTGTCATTCCTCCCTCGTCATGGCATGTTGGACTGATTGCAATGGACAGAAGTTTTGCCATAGCTTTCACCAGGGCCAGCATTTCATCCGTATAAAACTCCATCCTATAAAACCGTAAATCAACCGCATCAAGGATGGAGTAGTTCTCACTATCACTGCAACTTTAAACATAAACACTTATTTTTAATATGGCTTGAACTGGAGCCAGGGAGTAATAGAACTAAATCTGTGCGCAATGCTTTTCCAGTTACTTATTCTCAAGTAATATGTATCCAATTGAGCAACAATAACAAAGAACCACACATGTACTCTTATAAAACATACTTACAGTATTTAGTAATTTTCAATAGACAAATAGGACAGGACAGATGGATTTGAGAAAGTTGGGTTCACAAGGTTTACTCATGTGGAGAACAAAATCGGGCTTGCCTTAGGAAAAATCTGTAAATCAATGAATCGTTAATGGAAACTCTCACTTTCTTTGGGCTTATGCGTTTATATTTAAAGGTTACTCTAGCTGGTTCCACCTGTGTTTGTGCCGTTATCTCCCCATAGAGAGAACAGCAAAAGAAAATAGGAAACAATAAATGAGAGGAGAAATTTATCTGGAGTTAAGGCTATATTTGTTGTTTTAAACTTTGCACACTCAACTTGATCACCATCTTCATGAGAACTCTGTGCTCAGCAGAAATTTTCTGAACAGAATCTGTGACCTGGTGACATAATATAGAGACTTAAAACCAACGCCAAAATTGAAGCCAATGAGAGGAAAAAAACAAACCAAATCAAACCAAAACCAAACAAGAAACCCCACTACATTCTTTTAGGAAAGATTCCTTTACTTTTGACATATCAACAATGACATTTCTTGTTACTTTACCATAAGGACACAAAGTCTTTGAAGGACACAAAAAGAGGAGCTCAGAGTTTGAAGGGCTCAACTGAGCTTTCAGTTTTATAGCTGTTTTTACCACATTTAGGCTATGATCCAGAACCCACTGACTTCAGTGAACTTTGGATCAGGCCTTTAATTATATTAATTACCTTTGACTGAAATAAGGACAGAACTATCATCTGTGCAAAACTTTTCCAGTCTATATGCTACGATGAAAATGCTTGGAAATTTTAAAACGCACAGAGCAAAACCCTGATGCTACTGAACAGGCGTTTCACCACGGATTTCAGGTGGACAAGGATTGTGCTAGCGCTCTCCTCAAATTTCCTTCCTTTAATATGCCACCAAAAATCAAGGCGGTATAAACCAAATAACCAGAACTCTGTTTTGCGGTAAACAGAAAGAAGCTTTTCAGACCGCAGATGTGGCCTTAATATATGCATTCGTATACTTTCTCTTCCTCTTCCTATCCGTAACATGCCCCATAGGATGCTTCTAATCTCCGGCAAGACTGAGTGACAAGAAGTTGAGAGGAAGCAAGAACGGCAGTTCACTGAAACTTCTGTCCAGCAACCTGGGAAATGGCAGAGCTAATACTGGACCTTTGAAAACAAGTGACCATAGGAAATCAAGGTTGGCAGGGATTTAACCCTTCATGACTCATTTTGCTAGCTTTTAAAGCAAATGCCTGAGCTTTTTAACCATGTTTGACATCTAATTAGTCGAGAAAAATGAGAAGTTAAAATACATCCTTGCTTTGCTTTTGAAATAAAGCACCGACAATTAGCTCCAAGGTATTTGTTTAGGCAAAAAAACAAGCATGCATGTTAAAAGAAAGCACAATGACAGTCACTGAAAAGAGAAGTCACTCGGGTCATTCTTTTCACCCTGCATATTTTTTTTTATCAATATCATAAGTTTATTTTACTCAGCCACAGCTCTTCATGGAGAGACAGACTGGGTAAGTAACAGGGTAGCTTCTTTTCCGAACTGCAAGCAGCCTGAATAGGGATGAATCACGTAGTAGCACACAGTCCCATAGCGGGGAGGTACACCCCAAGAGACACATATTAGCACCTAAGGTATTCAGACAGTGCCTAAAAGACATATTTTTCAATACTTACAGCTCTTAAGGCCGTTCCTACGCAAGGTGTTAACACTGATCTGTGCATAGAACACTGTGCTGGAAGCAAAAATTGTCTGGAAAAGCACCAGCTGATAAGGCTTAGTTTTCCCAGACTAATAACGATATCCCCATACTTCGGGATCGACACAGCAGCAGAGGCACTGTGCTCCACTCGACCTGGCCAAGCATTGACACTGGTACTTAACATTACGCTTGTGAGTACCCTGAACTGATTTTTGGGGTTACACATGTTTTAAGTCAAATACGTGAATCAAAGGCCAGAGTGTGAATTCCTGTAAGACTTCAGACTGTAACTTGCTTTGCATTAACTATGCATTTACTTTCTTTGCTAGGTAGGAAACAAGGTTGCTCAGCGTTTGAACTCATTTTCTCTTTACAAGGATCCACCAATTATAAAAAATGGTTTCAATGTTCCTTTCAGTTTCCTGTTTGGCTCAGATAGGACTGACTCTATATTAAAATTTGATGCCTGATATATTTAAAAAATGAAAACGAGACCCCTTCTGCCAGCAAGGACAGAAGTGGAAAACAGCCAATCAGCAGAGGAGCAAAATGTTGCTAAAAGGTATATGGATACAGCACCAGCCAGGAGAAAAAAAGAAAACAAAACAAAACAAAAAAAAACCAAACAAACAAAAAGAAAACCACTATCTGTCAGATTTGGCCATCCTTTGAAACCAGTTTCTGTGAATCTAATCAGTATGAGCAGGGGCAGCAGACTTGAGCCCTCAATAAACTTTAAAAGGGTGAAAAAAAATAAACAATAATTAATTAGCCGTTAAACCCCTTTACAGGATATTTTTATAGCATTTATGCTCCTATACACCAATCTGAGTTCCAGTATAATTGTAAAAGTTTGGAAGCAATTAAGAGGTTTTTAATGAGTTTTTTGACATGACATGTAGGTATGGCAGAAGCTTTCTTCAGACTCCATTATTCAAAATAATCAGTTTTGTGCTAAATACAAATGGCTTTTCTTATGAAAACCAAATGAACAGATTCTGAACCCCTGAAACTGTTCTTTTCATGCATATCTTTTCAAGTTTAAACACACACAAATATGCACATATGTGTTCTTTAATAAAACCCCGCACATGCATTTTTTCATGCAGTGCATCCAAGTTTTGCAGGTGTTTAATTCTTTTCTTTTCTTTTTTTTTTTTTTTTTTCATCTGGAGTGCAAAAATGACGTCTACCTTGTCTCAGAGAGGACTTTCCCCCCTCTCATTTGCAGCATGAGAAAGATGAAAAAAAATGGGAAAACGTATTTCTACTGGCAAGAGATGTATTGACACTATACTGTAAACTGAGATTGACATCTACGACCAGGCATGCACACACATGTTCTCTTTTTTTCCACTGCAGAAGCAGTGTGTTACTTTCCCTCCCTTCTTTCAGAACCGTGGCTGCTGCTCCTTCTCTCAGCCTTCAATAATCTGAGAATTATGAGACGGCAGCTCTTCGGAGAGACATGTATATACACATAGATGTAGAGAGCTGCCTTATGGGAATAATACTCTACAGCTCTTATATTTTAAACTTCTTTCCCAGTTGCGCAGTCTGCGGGTTTGGTGAAGTCTGCTGAAAATGTGCTCGGAGGGGAACTGTGCTGGTAAAGGAAGGAGTCTGCCTGCCTCGGAGCCCCCCTTTAATGCTGGCAGCATCATACAAAAGTTCACTACCGACAACTGCGGCGTGAATGGCATTACCCAGTTTCGGCCCTAAACGTAGCCTCGCAGCCCTCTCCCTTCACTTACACCTTCCCTGGGCTCTCTAATGGCACACATCAGCCTACACCGAAAGCCATCCCGGTTCAAATAAATTGCACCGCATTAAGCACCCATCGGCAGCATTTTCCAGCGCCCAGCAGCCCTTCCCTCCTTGTCTGGACTGATCTGTTCCTTTCAGTTTATAGTTTCTTGGCAAACCCACCATCCACTGCTTATGTTCGGCATCTGACTGTCAGATTTGTACCAACTGAATATTCATGACTTGAAAATTAACCACTTCGTGCCTACAAAAGGAAAATAGGAATCTTCACCTCTGCCGCGCTGTTGGAGCCGGATCTGGGCTTGTGGCTGCGCTCCGTGCCCGGCACGGGGGAGATTAGCGGGGTGGCCAAACAGCCCTTATCGTTTAGAGGGAGTAAAGTCCGATGAAATAGCGCCAGACCGAAAAACGCTCTGCCAGGGATCAGCCCGGCCCGGAGTCCCTGCCTGCAAACGCGAGGAACTCTTCTTTGTCTGTGTTTAAACTGCGTGGTAGCGGCCGTGGCACGGAGGGGCTTTTTAAGTATTTGGTCAGGTTGTTTTGGTTTTTTTCCCTGCCGCCGATTTCCCCTTTGGAGGGTAAGGGCACAGCGGGCAGGAAGGCGCGGGGGGGGACGGGGACGCACAGGCAGAGCCCACCGGGGAGCGCCGGGGCCGGGGGCTTTGAGGGGAACCGGGAATAAGAGAGAACAGGAGACTTACCTTGATAGGACAGCCTGAGCCTCGGCACGTTATTCTTCACATGCTGGCAGTCCGCTCTTCCTGCTAGTAATACTCCCAAGGAAAGCAAGGCAATCCCCCTGAGCCAGCCCATGCTGCAGCAGCCAGCGCCGGGTCCCTGCGAGCCGGAGCCGCGGCGCTCCCCGTCCT
>VZTL01060032.1:0-21787 GCA_013400535.1 Scopus umbretta
AAAATTTAAAAAAAAATCACAAAGCAAAAATACACCAATTTGTATAAAGAAGGTGAATCACGTGTGTCAGCTGCTATACTCATAATTCACGGCTTCAGTCTGGTACTGTAATCCAGATTTGTAAACTGTAATTAGTTTTCTGCAACTTTTTAATCATTGGTAACCACAGGGAAAAACCCAACCAAACCGCCACTACTTTTGGATGCGATAATGTGGGGAAATGCACATATTACAAAAGGATAAAAAGAGGACTTCCCCCGCTGTTGGAGTGAGCCAGAGGCAGCAAGTCAGGAGGCAGGACCCATGTGAGCCACCGGCCTGGGGTGCAGAGGCGCGGACACCGAGTGCCTCCGTGGTACAGCATTCTTGCGTGACTTTAAGCAAAACAACTTCATCCCTCTTCACCTCTCATGTGTAGCCTGGTGATATCAGCAGCTTCCCGTCCCTCCTCCTCCTCCTAGCCCACTTATTCGCACTACGAACTCTTAGGAGCCGCACCTCTATTTTGGTATGTATTTATACAGTGCCAACGCCAGCTCGGCCGCAGGCACAGAGCTCCATCAGTACCAAATCCCTGCTGCAAACTAGGGAGGAAACATCATTCCTGAGAGCTGCCAGCTCACCTTCCCGCCCTGCACCTGCGTCTCTCTGCCTCTGCAACACAGGCAGCACCTAATAAAATGCTCTCGGTCTCGAGTGTGCATCCCTGAGCAAGTATGAGGCTTCTCCTCCTGCAAAGACTCTGCAGAGGACTGGAGGTTTTTCAGAGGCATTTAATGCACTTCAGATTTTAACTGAGCATCTCAAAATAACAGCAAGAAGGAAAAACTACTTATGTTATAATTAGATATGCCAGTAATAACCTCACCTTTTTCCTGACACTGCTTAAATTAGTATTCATTGGGCACAAAACACTGTGAATAAGCTAATGAAATGATTCATTTGTTCATTTGTCTATGCATGTTGATAACTATATGCCAAGAACCCAATGATTTGTTAACAGCCTCATTTATTTTAAGGGAGCTGATGTCATTCATAAAGCATTGGCCAGCTGCCATGCACCCCTTCACCTTTCCCTCCTGCCTTCACAAATCTCTGATTAGCCTCTCAAGCATCATAGGCATTTTTGTGAGAAAAACAGCAGCACCTGTTTGGAGAGAACAGCTGCTCATCTGCTCACCTTGCAAAGGTTTCTTGCCCCTGCCCCTTTCCCTGTCCATTGCATCCTGCTAATGCAGCTCCGTACTTCTAGCCTGCACAGGCATTTCTCATCATCACTGGGTGCTTTGCCATTGCTCTGTATAGGTGGAGAGGAAGCTGTAGCTCTCCTCCTCTCTTAACCAAGAAGCTAAGATTAGTCATCAACCAGGTCATTTGCTCTCAGTGTGATTTTGAATGAAGCTGTTGAAAGATGCCATTATTCTCCATTATGCACAAGGCGTACGCAAGAGCTGTCCCTCTGCTCCTGAATTTGGTGAGGAGGCCACCAGAAACCTGTGGCTGGCAACATTCCCTTCCACAAGGACTGTTGGTGCTTATCCAGCCTCTCTGGATATTTCTGAGCATCCATGCGAGACAAGTGAGTTGGTATCATTATCTCATTTCACAAGTAGGGGCTTGAGGCACAGGGCTGAAATAACTGTTCAAGGTCACGCACAAAGCCTGATCAAGAAATGGAGCATGTGTTTTCCCCTCCCCTAGATTAAAACAAATCCTTCTCTTTTAGGGGAAAGTGAGCATCCTGGCCCAGCTTGCTCCTAGAGTTGCAGGAGGTTTCAGCAGGATAGAGATGGGTCTGTCTTGAGAAAACCTCCCCTGTTTCCGAAGCTGGTATCTCCAGTTTTCTTGATGGAGCACAGTGGTGGGGTCACTAGGACATACTATTTTGGGTTCAAAGGAGGTAACCACACAGCCCCAGTACACACAGAGAAGAAGCACTTCTACAGCAGTTGCATAGGCAAGTCGTATTCTTTCTCTATCATTTAGGTCCCCTCACAGCCAACCTGCAACAGGACAATATTGATGAATATGGTAGGGCCCATTTCTGCCACCAATGAACAATATTGTCACCATCTGCCAAACAATGTCACACAGTTATTGGTCTTATTTTGCATTGTAGCAGTTTTCAAACTACAGCCCATGTACCCTTGAGGTCTGGCTAGCAGTCTGTAGCTGGCAGATTTTACCTATTAAACACTTACACTTACAAACTCGTCAATTAGAAGTTGGATGCTATGGACCTCTGGCAGTCCACCAAATGCTGCAAGGGTAACAAATGGGTCAGCTCCAAAGTGGTTTGGGATTGTCTGGATCCTTATTACTAATAGGAAAAATATCTGCAACCTAACTTGTGTTCCAGGTCCATATGGCATGCTTTATTGAAATGTTAATAAAGTAGATGAAAAATACTGGGCTACCAAGAGGAGCTGAATGCATTACAAGGAATGGAAAACATAGAGCAAGGGTAGAAAGGAACCATAATGGTGGAAAATCATGAGATGCTTGTAGGGTGCAACACTGACATCAGGTGAAGTGTTGGTTAAATCCTTTATTAATGTTTATAGGAAAGAGGATAATCCTGGGCCTGGGTATGCTCAGAAACACCCCTTGGTCTGGACGACCTCAGGAAGTCACTCTACTCTTCAGGTCTCCAGAGTGAGCTCCAGGACTTCTGGCCCTTTCCTTGCAGTGCCTTGATGCTGCAGACTATCCATGCTTACAGCAGCTGCTGTGAGCCCCAGCATGGGAAGGCTTAGCAATGAGAAGCACCCTCTGATCACAACTTCCTGGGACCAATTAAAGCCTTTCCTGCTATATTCCAGTTTCCTATCTAGATTGAAGCAACATGTGTCCAAGGACACTGGTGCACTAAGTGGGACTGGAGTTTTGTGGTGATGACTCTGTAGTCCCACTAGCTCACAAATGCCAGACTGATGAGTAACACTGAGATATCTTTATCCTGCACACCTCTCCTTCATGCTGCGCTATCCCCCATGTGGGATGCATCGCTAGGACGTGTTCGGAATGAGCATCAGCAACCTGCACAGTGTTTTAGCTGATTGTGTACCCAGGATGGAGTATACAAACATTTGTCGCTTCTTCTGCCACCTCCCAACTAACTGATGTATGAGGCTTCAGAGGGAAAAAATGCCTCTGATTTCATTAATTATGTGTTAACCTGGTGTTGTGAAGCAACCAAAGGAAAATTGAATTGTCTGGCCCTTAGTGTGCAAAATGATAGAAGCAGATAAGATTTATGTTGCTTGGCCTTCTATCAAATACTACTGAAATTACTCTTGCACAGGAGCAATAGCAATGTATTTATCCTGTGACTTCCCTTATACTGCCCGAGTGGAGTTGCTCTGGCATATCCTGGTATAGGCAATCGAAGGTTGAAGGCAGAATTTCTCTTGCTGGCATCTTTCAGCAGCAACTGTGCCCTAAGAAAGTGTAGTGCCAATTCTGCAGAAAAGTTCTATCGGCATAAAATGTAGATGGATCCCAAGAACAAATTCAGGGCTCTCACATACCCACATCCAGGCCCATGTCACCTAAGGCTATTACTTACAGAATCATGCACCAGCTCATGTTGGAAGGGACCTTGAAAGGTCATCTGGTGCAACCTTTTGTGGAAAGGGGAGCCTAGATGAGATTATCTAGCATTTTGTCCAATCACATCTTGAAAACCTCCAGCGGTGGGGACTTTGCCACATCCCTGAGGAGGTTGTTCCAGTGATTGATTGTTTTCACTGTAAAAAACTTCTTTCTTGTATCAAGATGAAGGGTTGCCCCATGACACTTGTTGACTGCCCCATCAGAACCCCATTGCTCTATTCATTTTTCCAGGGTGCTGTTCCTTCCGACTGACTTCCACCCTCTGCCCAGGGACAAAAACTCACCTGTACTCACACACACCTCACCTCAGCTGCTTCCTAAACCTCTTCCTGCTGTGATGCTTCACTGCATGCAGAACAGTGTTAATGCTCTGCACAAGGAGAGAGGGGAAGAGTTCTTCTGGCAAGGACAACAGCAGAGGCACCAGGTGCTCATTCACATCTGTCTTGTGCCTTGGGCCACCTCATTGTGTCACGTCCCCTCTGTACAGATGATGACTCCTGCCTTCTGCTACTCCTATTTCAAACAGGGCTGCTGTGGCTCTCCAGACATCCCTCCACTGCACCAGCACTGACTAGAGGCTGACAAGGACCACAGAGGCATTTAGGTTACAGGCGTGAGCTGGTAGCCATCAAGTGAATATGGCTAAATCATGATCTTTCATCAAGTGAGCAATCAGGTGAGCCATACATCAATTACATTAATTAGTCCCCTCCACTTGTCCCCGTCGTGCTCGTGGTTGGTTCCTGATGCTGAACTGACAAGTAACTCACTGCGCTCTGGCAGCCCATGTTCACTGAAAGGCAAAGGCTGTATTCTCCACCCAGGGTAAGCGTTTCTGATTTACACAGAGGGATGTAGGTTTTACATCCATGCCTGGTAAATCACAAGACACCAGATCCTAAAGCAGACCATTAGAAAGTTAAGTATTAGTTTCAATACTTTTAGAGCTTCTAGAAGGATTCACTTCTACACATTTCCCAATCTGAGCAGCTGGACTTATGTTACTAAGCAAACTAACTTCACAGCAAAAAGATACAAGAGAAAGTACTGCTAAAGAGTTTCAAAGTCAATCCATTTTCCTGTGAAAGTTTGACAGAAATAAAATGGAGACATTCCTTTAGGGGGACCCATATAATTCATGTCAATAAAATATTTATACTAGCTACATATCTGAAAGAGAGAAACTAAACTTCTGCAGTTTTCTTAAATTTAATAGAATTCAAACGATAACTGAATTGATTTGAAGTGGGTATCAGTAAAATGCTTTTGTATCTAATTCTAAATGAAATTTTGTTTTGCTCTGATCGCTAGATTTGCCTACAGGCAGGATTTATCTCACTGAAATTTGGCTGTTCCAAAAGACAAGCACAAGTCCAGCAGTTGTCTGTGCTCCTCTCATCAGAAGAGGAAAATGGGCTCCTCCAAAAGCAGACGCTGCCTATCCTAATGCAGGGACTCAGATGGGTGCAATAGCTCACTCCCAGAGAGGTCTACCTTCCTCCACTAAACCTGGGGGGGACTGATGTGGCTAGACACCACGAGTCTAATTCTACCCTTAATTTTTAAAAAAGTAATGACAGGGAGCTAGGGAAAAAAAAAAAAGCAAACTTTTTCTAGTAACAATAAAATGAGCTTGATAAAGCTTAACAGAGCATCTTCCTTGAAAAAGCACACACCATTGATCAAAGTGTATTGGCTCATACATTTATTGCTTTGACTGCCTCTGTCTGTCCTGTAGCTGTTTGACAAATTTTAAAAGTCAGTGTGGTTTCCAGTGTAAAATAGTGGAAACTGTAATTGAAGGGTGTTCTCAAGTTTTAAATTATAGGCAGTATTAACTTTGCTGTCATTACTACTGATTTAATGATGATTCATACCCAAAAGAGATTCTGACTCACTATAGTTAGCCTCAACCAACCAGATGACTTTTATTTAACAGTCTACAGCATTAAAAAGTGAGTTTTAAGGAAATCATTTATAACAGACGTAGATCAAGCATAAAATCAGTTAATTAGAACACAAACAAGAAGGATGATTTCTACTTATAGAACTTATGCAGACTGAACTATCAAAAGCACAAGGCTAAACCATACCAAACGTGACCTTTCAGGATCATAGAATCATAGAATTATTAAGGTTGGAAAAGACCTCTAAGATCATCTAGTCCAACCATCAACCCAAAACACCATGTCTACTGAACCAAGTCCTAGAGTGTCACATCCACACGTCTTTTGAACACCTCCAGGGATGGGGACTCCACCACCTCCCTGGGCAGCCGGTTCCAATGCCTCGCCACTCTTTCAGGAAAGACATTTTTCCTAAGACCCAATCTAAATCTCCCCTGATGCAACTTGAGGCCATTTCCTCTCATCCTATCACTTCCTACTTGGGAGAAGAGACTGACACCCAGCTTGCCGCAACCTCCTGTCAGGAAGTTGTAGAGAGTGATAAGGTCTCCCCTGAGCCTCCTCTTTTCCAAACTAAACAACCCCAGTTCCCTCAGACGCTCCTCATAAGGCTTGTTCTCCAGGCCCTTCACCAACTTTGTTGCCCTTCTCTGGCCATGCCCCAGCACCTCAATGTCCTTCTTGTAGTGAGGGGCCCAAAACTGAACACAGTATTCGAGGTGCGGCCTCACCAGTGCCAAGTACAGGGGCACAATCACTTCCCTAAAGGGATGATCCTTTTCCATAAAAGTACCTGTCACTTTTGTGGAGAAAGAGACTCTTCATGACAGTGTCACCAGGTCTATTCGGAAGCTGTCAGTAGCAGAAGAAATTATTTCAGACAGTAAAAGCCAATGCTACAGATTTTCATGCACATTATGTCAAGAGCTTCATTTCCATAAGATGACACCAAAGTCTACTGAGTTTCTACACAGGACATCCTACTTCAAAACCCAGGTGCAAAAGGCCAGAACAATCAAACTCTGAAAGACAGCAGAAGAAAATAACAAAGCCCTCAAAGGATGTTAACCCCATAACTGCCTTTAAACGGCAAGGAACGCTCTCAACCATCACTTTATTTCACAGTCTCCCTCCCTTCAGCCCACTGCCGTTGATGTGAGCAGCCAGAGTGTCCTGTAGGCTTTGCAGGCTTCACAGAGGTGAGCACTGCAGAGGGTCTGGGATGTTGGTTAGGATTAGCCTATGTTATAGGCTATATATATATATAAATATATAAAAAATGTATTTATATATATATATAAATGTGTGTATATATATATATATATATTGTATATTAGCCTTTTATCCCATAAAAGAAAGCCAAATAAAAAAGGATGTGCACTGGGGAGGTTTCAGCACATGAAAATGAACTGCATAAATAAACAACTCATGTGTTCAAACTGTTTATCCAGGCAAAAAAAGAGAGACTTAATAACTTTGACAAGTAAAATGCTGGAGATCCAGACTCAGACATACATATTCAAGCTGAAGCTAAGAAGTTTAAGAGGTGGGGTTTTTTTTCTCCAAATCACTGCTTCCTGCCTAATAATAATGTGTCATGACAAAATGTTGTGTCAAGATAAACGAAGAATTTAGGTTTTTGAGAAGCTGTCCTCGGAATCCATCAATCAGATTTTGCCTTTGAAACACTGACATGATTAAATCTAATGTTTGCTCACAATTTTTAATGGCATAATAATAAGCCATAATGGAAAAAAAAATTATTTAATCTGAAAAGGGTTAGAAAGAGAGATAAATCAGCCTATCTAATAAGAATTCTTATCTGTATGGGTAACCACAGGAAAGCCAGATCAGAATGGATTAGCTATATGCATGTTTAACTTGAAAATGTCATTTGTGAGATATGATTAACCTGTGTTTAACCTACAGGTATAAAAACAGTTTTTATTTTGTTATTTAACAGCCAGCTTAGGGTCCACGTGACAGAGCTAGCCAGGGAAACTTAAAATGAAATATAGAAAAGGATTTTGGCTATTTGGAATAGTTTTAGGGTGTAATGGACTTACCTAAGCTCAGAATAGAAGACTCCCTTCACCAGGAAGAAAATAAAACAACTGGTCTTTTTGAAAAGGTCTTCCCAAAATGGCTGAGGTCCTGCTGGGCAAGAGACTATTAAAAAATCTGAGCAATGAGATTTTTGCTTTAGGTGGATGTCTAAGAGCTGTCAAGTGGACCTCAGCAATATCCTGAGGAGTCTTGAATGACGGCTGTTGGCAGAGTCATTTGAAATTCAATGAAAAAGTATAGATTTAGCATTGTTTATTTAGACCAGGCCAGAGATAACCGCAGCACCTTATGAGCATGAGAAAGGCAAATTACCAGCACCAGCCTCAGCCACGCTGTACGTGCTACAGAAATCTCCCCAGGCTTCTGCAAGCACAGGAGTTTTCCTCTGTGATGCCTATCACCAATTACGAATATGACAGTGCAGGTCTGGAAAGGTCTTAAATGAAATTCCCAATCACCTGAATTTAATCAGATTTTTGCTGTGGCTTTTTTCAGTGAGCCCTGGATGGCACCCATTAACATCAGGGAGGGCTTCAGCCTGGGAAACATCACTAGTAGATCTAGAGGTCTGTAGTGGTATCACTGTATCACAAGGAAAGGAAAAACGGATGAGCAAAAACAGGGCATTTTTTTTTTCAGTTCAACATGCAATGTTTTGTCTTGTTCTACAAATTATATTTTCTCACCCAGCAGTGATTTTCCTAAAGACACCATTTATCTCTGACCACCTCACCAGCACTCTTCCCACTAGCTCCCTTTCCAAGTTCAATGGCTTGCACACTAATGTCACTAAATATTGGGGAAGGGGTTAACTTTGACATCAACCACCATTTCAAACAGCCACAGGCCTGACCCAAAGTCGCGTATTTATGTGGCAAGAGAACATGCCAAGGCTCCTGAGAAAGCAGATAGACATTTTAACCTGTTTTCATTATTTATGTTGTCTTTCAGTCAATGCTGTGTGCATAATCAGCCAATTATCTTCTCCCTTTACAAGAAAAGCCTTACAACTACATAGGGAGAAACAAGAAAAGCCTTTCACAATACATTTTAAGAAATTGCATACGAAGTCAGACATTAGCCTGGCAAAAAGCCAGTATATGCTTCACATTAATTGCGCAATTTTTATGCCAAATGAAGATGCGTCCCACTCTCTAAGAAAAGCTTCAAAAATTCAGTCACCCTGAAAATAACATGTAAAATCTTTCTTTTTGCCCCAAGGCATGGAGTTTCTCTTTAAAATTCCATAGATCTCGTTTGCAGGGTAAGTAATTTTCAGTCTTTAACAAACACCAGATGTATCTTACAATCTCTGGAAATGAGCACTTCTTCCTGCTAGATAAATTAAACCTCCAGCACGACTCGTGCCACTGTCAGGAATTCCCAGTCTCCTGAAGATGGTTAGTGGTGACGCACAAACCACGCACACTATCCCCTCCTCGCTGCCCATCTGCTCACGCAGACCTGAGCCAGGGTCCCTGCAGGCAGCCCCTGCTCTTCAAGCCACCTGCTGCCAGCGATGCTCTGCAGCAACGCCCGCATCTGCTTGCAGCACCCGCCCGGCTCACTCTTTGCCCAGGATGCAAGGAATGAGGAGGGAGCACCGAGTGTGCGAGCAGGGGGCTGGTCTTGGTGTCTTTGTCATATCAGGAGGAGAGGATTGAGACATTTTCCCCTCCACAAACGCACAGAACAGTCAGAGCAGGGTGGTCCTTCTGCCACCTCAGCTGCCACACGACTTCCAGACACCCTCCCCTGAGCTGCTGGGAATGGGGAAATAAGCTGCAATACACTATCATGCAGTCATTTATCAAGAGAAGCCATTGATGTCTCATTATATACATGTTTTTATGTATCAAATATTTTTTTTCCCCCTATCAAGCCTGTAGAGAAAGAGCTGCAACAGCTAGAGGGCTCTGGCTTTGCAGGCTGTGGTATAATGAAAAAATTAAAAAATTAAACATGTGGTGATTTGGTGGAATTGGGTTTTCAACACTTGTTCAGCAAGTCCTGAATAATTCAGTGGTAGCTTTTCCCTCTCGTGAATAATGTACTCAGTCTTGAACTCATGCCAGTAAAAACTTACATTTTATCATTGCGAATTTTATGGTGTACACAACACTACCAGTAATGCTTGCAGATAAATGTCTGCTGGGATTTGGGTATGACTTCGCTCTGTGTGTGCTCCAATATAGACAGACCCGTATGAAAAACACCTGCTTACCATTACTTAAATGCTCACAAGACACATTTGACTATAGTTTTCCATACCTCAAGTTGGTTCTTAGCTTGATCGCCTGAGATGGCTCAGGAGTCTCAGAATTTGCTGCTCCATCCTCTTCCTACTAATTCCTGAGCACCCCAAGTTTGGTTTTTTGACCACTGTTGAGCAACCAAGCCACTGTCTTTATAACAAGCTATCACAGCCTAGGTACATTACTCCTGTGTGGCAATGGCCACCTCTGAGCCAAACATTTTGTACATGAAGTTAGGATTGGTTTTCACCACATATATCCCTGTACATTTACATGTATTGAATCTCAGTTTTTCTGCCCAGTCACTATTTGTCAAAAGATCCTTCTGGAATTCTTAACATTTGATCTGATTTTTTACTGCCCCCAAAATTTTAGTGCCATTATTATTCATTTCCCTTTTCAGTCTGTTACGAATACACTGAACAAAGCATTCAGCTTCCTTAGCCATGAAATCATTCCCTCCTTCCACAGGTTATTCATTCCTCCCCTCCATGCAAGTTGAAAGAACTGAATTTTGGAGAAGGATGAAAGACAGAAATTGCAAAGTCAAGGTGTAGAAAAAATATGAGCAGAAAGATTACATGAAAATACATACAGCTGGGAAAGGAGACAGCCTTCCTCCCTGCCTTACATTGCCTACCAGGGACACAAACAGGGCTGGATCCGTCCCACATGCACCCCTTCCTGTGCCATGGTGGGGCAGCACGGGGCCACCTCTCCGCGACCCAGCTCTACACACATGTTCACGTGTGTCTGCAAAGGGGATGGCAGCAATTCAGTGTCCCCCTGAAGACGGGGCTTGGTTTGCCTTAGCACTGAGCAGTGGCACCATGATCGGTGCCTGCAGCAGCACCCGGAAAAGGGCATTGCCAGCAAGTGAATTATTTTGAATAAATCAATCCACATCCTAAACCCATCCAGAGCCTGGAATCTTTAGAAAATGGCAGCAACTCTTCAAAACTAATTGCTTGAGGCTGATGGCTGAACATTGCCCCTTTGGCACGTCCGGTCCCAAGCACCCAGGCCATGACTGCTTCCCGGTGGACCAGAGAAACGTTGCGTGGCCTCTGACGGCAGCCGCCTGCCAGAGAGCAGCCATCAGCAACTGCACTTCCGTACCACATCTCCACGACAGGAGGCCTGGGACCCTCCAGTCATCCCCTCCACACTGTGGAAAGGAAGGTGGAGGTAAATGAAGTGCTGTGACGTGTGCCAGATTCCTCCTCCGTGCCTTAGAAAAGCACCAGTCTCCAAACATATCACCTTTCCCACCTCTTGCAGTCATTCATACAACTCCTCCTTTGCACCCAGGGTTTATCTGCTGTTATAGTCCACCTCAATCTGTTCAAGCTTCAACATCCAAGTAATTTATCAAGTGCCTGTTTAAGGGAATAAGATACAGGATTTAGAAGATAATAATAAAATGAAATTCCAGGAGTCCATGAGATCAGACTATGTTATCTCACAGTTGCTCCAAGCCCTTAATAATAAAGCCCCTAAATACACCACATCTTAAGAGTAAACATCATCACAATTAAGGTGCATTGTACTTATTATAAATTCTCCTAAAAAATGTATTATTAGTCAGCACAAATATTGCCAGTAGTGCATCTGACAAGAAACTTCAACACTTTAATTTTTCTTTTAAATGTGCATTTCTTACACAACAAACTCTGTCTCTTCTCCTCCTGGCACTTTTCATTTCTATCTTTTCCACTCACTCAAGTTAGAATATTTTATTACACTGAAGGGATTACAATAATCTCTTTGCAGACCTAAGTCTAAATGAAACACTTAGGCACTTAAATGGAAGAAAAGAGTTCTTTAGCTAGAGGTCCATAAAAATCAGCAGGTATCAGGTAAACATTTCCATTTTGATGAAACTTCACTCTCCACTGGGAAACTATTCCACCTGCAGATTGGATTTATTCTAGTATGCAGTTAGAGATATCTGTGAATTGCTGCAAAATACAAACCCATTAAAAATGCCCACGTGCAAGTCATGACTACCGTTTGGTTCTGGTCATTCACCTGTGTGGGATGGCTGGTTTGCAGCACAAATGGAGAGAATACCTGGTTCATACCGATGAAACCAGCCCATCATTTTCAAAAATGTGGAAGAGACTCTCCACATCAGATTTGCAGGAGTGCTGCAGTGTCTGTTGGGTCTCTCCCAAGGGCTCGGCTGCTAAGCAGCCCTGGTGCAAATAGCATTGTACTCCGGAAGAACCTGCTAGTGAGACCCAGGAGACTGCTCTCTCTTCCAAAGGGTTCATGTATTAGTTCATGTAGTTCCTTTTTGCCCTCCTGTTCGCTGTTAATTTATTCAGGCTTATGCCAAAATCTCAAAGCGATGCCCAAGATTTTACAGCAGGCCTTCCAGAGGTTACAGAAAGTACGAATAAAATTTAATTGGTCTCCAAGCTGCAAATTCCTCATTCTGCCTCCGTATCATATTTGTTTTCAAATTCACCTTGCCTAAAAGGCAATAAACATCACGGGCATGTCTGCCAGGTTCAACTCAGCAACACGTCTGTGTTTGGTCTTACAGTGCACCAAAGACATCCTCGCTGCGAAAGACTCAATGACCTGACCTCTGAAACGATCTCTGAAAGCCTCCCTTCACCTGGCTCCTTTTTCTTCTCCTGGTTTTCAAGACCAGGCTGTAACCAAGCCACCGACAGACAGGTGACAGCATACTTCCCTGCCACGACTGTGTGGCTCACTGGACACCTGTCTTCTCTCTCAAACTGCAACTAAGTCTCACCATTCTCTTTTCTAATTATCACAGGTATCTAAATACTTTTCATTTCTATCAGCATCCTTATTAGAGTGAGAAGGTCTAAACAAGTTACTCCTGTTCATGGTTTCTCTGTACTTAATTCTGCTGGTTTCATGGGCTTTCACTTCTGGTGATGGGTTTAAGCACCCTCATCCTCACCATTGTTTCCTTCTATATCCGTCATCGACCTCTGCTCATCTCTCGCCTTTGTGTTTGCTCAGTCTTGACCAGTGCTGGGAACGGGCTCAATGACAACTCAAAATGCCTCCCTACAAAGGCACAGCAGATGCTTACCCCAAATGGGAAAGCCTTCATGAAATGGTAGTCACCAACAGCCTGAATAACAGATTGAAACACAATTTTGATTCTCTCTAAGCCTAATATTTACATTTACTTTTAAAAATAGAGATGGCCCTTAGCCCCTATGATCTCTTGTTTGTTTACAAATTGTCACAAATACTTGTCAGCAACAATTTTCCAGTGTTTAAGAAGACTAGCCTCATCTCATGCTGAATTTTAAGTGTTCAGAGTCCAAAGTGTCCTCAGACACTAATGGGAAGGAGCTCTCTCCAGCAGTTCAGCTCCCATAAGACAGGACTGAGCTTGTGAACAGCAAATCTCAGCTCTTGCCATGGCTGCTGAAGGAGTCTCACACTGAAGCAGTTGGCCCCTGGGAGACTTTAAGGACACACACAAAAGCATTTGTTAGAAACGAGGAAAGTCGTTGTGCAACTGAGACCCTTCCTGCACAAGTCCTTAATTTCTAGGGTTCAGATACTGCCAAAGCACTTATAACAGTTTATTGCACGTTTGTACAGGAAGCACCCTTTCTTTGATGGGGACAAATTTGCAAGCATCAATGTTCAGGAGGCATTCTGCAAAGCCTGTTAGCTGCAATTCCTCTGAGTTTCAAAAGGTTTGGAAATCAGTTTTCCTCTAAATTTCTGGCGTAGGTCATTCCAGATATGCAAAAGTATTCAGGATCCAACCCTGCCCCACTCTAAGTGAGCCTCCCACCCAGCAAACTATTATTCATAGCAATGACTGACTGTATCGCCATCCTCTGTTCTTCTCCTGTATTTTGGACCCTGACTCTTCCCTTTTGCTATCTCTAGTGCCAGCACATGGTTAAAACTTCCCCCCAGTACCTGTCCTGAGTCCAGACACAACAGCTCACATCAACTCTGCATCAGCCTGAACATTATCTGAGTGCTGAGATGGTGCCATAGGGTTGAGCATCAGTGTGGGAAATACATCCTGAACCATTCTCTGCCCCACTGGAAATGACTCTTCATCAACCATCCCTGGAGCTGCTGGGCAGGGAAATGCCAGGGGCCTGCCTTTGTCATGAGTGCTGTGAAAGTCAGGGAGGAAATGGTTAAAAAAAAAAAAAAAAAGTCTATCTCCTTCTTGTCTATGCAAGAGGCAGCGGGATTTCTTTCCTGATGGGGGAATCCAACCCTGCATCCCCATGGGTAGGAATCAGCATAAAGTTTCCGCTGCTCACCCAGAAAATCCTGCAGAACAAGAATCATTTTAAATAGTCCCAAGGTACAGGTTTACTGCAGGATCTCTGCTCAGACTCAGGTTCTGGTATAGAGACTTCACTCTGCTTCCAGAGGGGCCCAAAATTCTTGATTGTAAAAGAAACCCGAGATCCAGGAGCCTAATGCAGAAAGAAAGTGTTTTCATTGTGTCACACTCCTGCATCGCCAAGGTCACTCTGTGCTCTGGCTACAATATTTGAACCAGAACTTGGTAGCGCAGCTGCCTGATGGCCTTCCCCACATTGCACAGACATCGTAAAGTAGCAAAGGAATGAAAAGCAGAATTAGTCAGGAGAATCAGGGTTGATTTGCAATTAAGTAACAGCCTCTACGTGTTCCAATAGTTTTTTTCCATCAGCTTTAAAATCTGCGTGCAAGATATGTTTCTTATCTAATACTTGCATAAAGCCGATGATGTGCAACAGGTTTTATTAAACAAAAACCCCTCCCCTCCAGGTTTTTTTTTTTATTATTATTTACAATGATAAATATATTTAGAAGAAAATTCTCTTCTCCAGTTGCAGTTCCACAGCCCACTCACATTAATTACACTGGGAGTGCCTGGTATTTCAGAAGCTCCTGTTACTAAAATCTTTTTCAACCATGTTATAAGCATTCTTTTCCATATGCCCACCACCAGTCAACTGCAGATTATATCCTCACCCCAGCCACTTTTTAAACTATAAATTAATACTGAAGATCGTTCTAGAATAAAATTCTTCAGTTTTCTTCTCTCTCCCCTCCAGACAAGAAGAAATGCCCACTCCCACTGCTGCCACCTCCAGGTCAGACAGAGCCCTCAAAATCTGCCAGGTTACTCTCTTCAGTGATCAATATTCTCCCTGTTGATCAGAAAATAACCACTTGCAGAAGGAGAACGGCCCAGAGGATAGGGATAAGGTTAAGTGGTTGCAATGAGATAAGCTTGGCCTGTAGGAGAACAGCTATTTCATGCCAAGCCCTGCAAGCTACAGAAGGATTAGGCTGCATTTCTCATGTGTGCTCCAAGTAACTCATTCCAGAGAGATCAGACCCTGCAGCTGTTGTACCCTCAACCTGCTCAGAGCCAACCGACCTGGAAAGCCAACACCTTCGGGGATACACACACAAAAAGTGAAGGGAGGCAGAAATAAGCAACAAATCAGAGATGCATTTAAAAAGCAATGGAGATCCTGGTCCTGCTTACTGCTGCCAGGGAGGCACAGAAGCAGACAAGCTCGTCTAGGAACCCACCCCAGCTATGGTACGTTGCACAGAAAGGTAACACCATGTACATGGTATGCTATTTGCAGGAGCTTCTTCCGCTAGGAAATTCAAAGGCACTTTTTCCAAACCAGGCTTCAACCATTAAAACCCTCCCAGTGTAATTCAAAACACATATCCTTCCTTCTCTGACAAAACCTGAGAATCCTATAAGAGGTAAAATGTGGACTTGACCAGAGCGATGTTTTGAAGTTCTAACTACCAATGAAGTTTTAGCTACACAGTGCTTGTTTTCTCTTATTTTTAACCACAGCCCTCTGAACAACTGCAGTTTAATTCCAGTGAAGAATTTTTTTTCACAGGATAACAAAACTATATCCTACCCACAAAATTACATCATGGCTGAGGTGGGAAGAGACCTCCAGGGATGGCCTAGTCCAACCCCTTGCTGAAAGCAGGGTCACCTACAGCATGGCGTTCAGGGCCGTGTCCAGTCAGATTTTCAATATCTCCAAGAATGGAGACTCCACAACCTCTCTGGGCAACCTGCTCCTGCATTTGAGCACCCTCACAATAAAATGTTGGGGGGGGATTTGTTTAAATGGAATTTCCTGTCCCGACACTGGCAACCACTGAGAACCATCTGGCTCTGTCTTCTTTACTCCCCCCCCCTGTCAAGTGTTCACACATTGGTAAAGTTCCCCTGAGCCTTCCCTCTCCAGACTGAATAATCCCAGCTCTCTCAAGCCTTTTCTCATATGACAGATACTCCAGTTCCTTAACCATCTTTGTGGCCCCTTTACTGGACTTGCTTCAGTATGTCCATGTCTCTCCTGTACAGAGGACCCCAGCTCTGGACACAGCACCCAGATGTGCCTCACCAGGGCTGACCTGAGTGCAAGGATCATCTTCCTTGACCTATTGGCAATGCCCTGCCTAATATAGCCCAGGAAGCTGGTGCCCACCTTTGCCACAAGGGCACATTGCTGGCTCATGGTCATCTTGGTGCTCACCAGGACCCCCAGAGCTTTTTCTGGGGTTGGCTCCAGCCTGTAGCAGTGCATGGGGCTACTCCTGACCAGAGGAAGCACTTGGCATATCCCTTTGTTGGGCTCCATGAGGCTCCTGTCAGCACATTTCTCTAGCCTGTCCAGGTCCCTCTGGATGGCAGCACAACCCTCTGGTGTATCAGCCACTCCTCCCAGTTTCATATCATCTGCAAATGTGCTGACAGAGAACTCCACCCAATCATCCAGGCCATTAATGAAGAAGTTAAACAGCACTGGCCCCAGGATCAAGCCCTGGGTCACCACCAGTGACTGGCCCCCAGTTGGGCATGGCTCTAGGTCCAGCCATTCAGGCAGTTTTCAGTCCACCTCACTGTCCACTTGTTAAAGGCAGGATAAACAGCATCCATCACCACGTTGCCGATCGGGGTTAAACCACAACAATTTCTTTCTCTCAATTGCTTAGAAGCTAATTCTCTGTCCTTAATTTCCCTACTCTCCATCCTGCTGACTCACCACTTTTTTCCCCCATGAGGCCAGTTTTTAACACTCAGATACCGTTTTCTCTCACAGTTCCCTGTTTGACCCATCCATCCTTTGCACTCTAAGTAAAGCTCCACAGCAGCAGGCATACCCCACATATACACAACATCCCTGTTCAAAAAAGTTTACATTTCATTTCTACCACTGTGACTTTTCAGTGCTACTTTTCATCCAGCCTCCCTTTCCCCACTGGCTCCATTTCCCTCTCTGTTTTTGCCAGATGCAGGCTTCTGACAATTTTTAGGCCTCCCTCCCATGGCACTGAATCTTCAGTATGGGTAGCTGGAGGCAGCACAGTGCTGCAATGACAGTTACTTTGTGTCCGTTGCCAAATTGATTTTTAAAGGCATCACAGCTCCCTGCTGCTGGTATGAACCCAAATCTCTCCTGGTGCCAGACTTGGCTGGTATCAACCCTTCGCCATCACTGATACTTACTGCCAGCAGCTCCCTCAATGAAGGAGTTTCTCTAGCAGACTTCTTCACCCACATGACTACAGGGTAAACATCAGGTCAGCAAGGGGGTCTGCAGCCATGAGAGGACAAGTGAGTGCATCAGATGGGCAGAGGACACATTGTGAGACAACAGGGTTGGAAACTTGCCATGGTCTCAATGTCATTCCAGGATCTGTCATGTTTGTGACAGAAAAGCCAGCTTTTCCACGTCTTAAGGATGAGCCTTTATTATCATTTGCTTAAAACGATCATGTGCCCACAAAGACATGGACCTGTTGGAGCAGGTCCAGAGGAGGGCCACAAAAATTATCAGAGGATGGAACAACTCTCCTATGAAGAAAACCTGAGAGTGCTGGGGTTGTTCAGCCTGGAGAGGAGAAGACTCCAGGGAGACCATATTGCAGCCTTTCAGTACTTAATGGAGGCTTATAAAAAGATGGAGACAGACATTTTAGCAGGGTCTGCTGCAATAGGACAAGGGGTAATGGTTTTAAACTGAAAGAGGGGAGATTCAGACTAGATATCAGGAAGACATTTTTTTATGATGAGGGTGGTTACAGGCCCTGTCATCTGTCCAATTTCACACAAGTCTTAGGATATTTTCCATTTACTAGTGTGTTCTAGATACAGCCCTGCCAAATCAGCTTCAAACTGCCTCAAAGACCTGATACACCACTACCAGTATCTGTTCCGACCCAGTTTCCCTGAGCGTTAAGGAGAACTAGAGACTGTAAGAACAGCTTAGCATCCGAGCTGCTTTTCCAAAAGTCACTTGATTTAAGACATTGAGGCAAATCTCCAGTATGGATGAGATACTATATTTCTTTCAGGCCAAGAACTAACAGCCTCCCTCTTTTTCCAGTGAAGGACAGCAGCTTTTTTTGTCGCTTGCCAACAGAAAAGTGAGTCTGTCAGTCCCGCACCATAACCAGAAATAATGCCTTTATTTTCAATTTAGTAGTGTCTAGTCCTGAAGGTGACTTTATTATAGCTTTGAGTTTGCTCCAAGTTTGAAGCATGGTTGTGTTAAAATAAATTCTCTCATCCACCACTATTATTCTTCTCTTCCTGTATACCAACTGCAGAAGCCACTCATCTTCCAGACCCTACAAGCCATGTATCAAAATCATCATACAGTCAAGAGTCACAGGAGTCAGGGAAACGCATGTGGGACAGCCCTAGGAGTTACTCAACAGATGCAAATGCAGACTTCACTGGGCTGGGTCACCACAGATGCACAATGGTCTTTGCTGGCTCATCTTCTCCCAGGATTCAGATGACTGGACAGCAAAACTTCAAACCCAGCCCTGCAGCCCACCACATGATGTACCATGAGCACAGGATCCAGTCCTGAGGAGCCACAAAGCTGCATGCAGTTCAAAAGCCATAAGGTGCCAACATTGGATTTACCTCACTTCCATCCACAAGTCTAAAGTTTGGGCCTAATTTAGTCAGTTAAGCTTCCTCTTTGGAAGCAGAGAGACACAACCATCCTCTGGAGAGGTCTGTCTGACCCTCTTGAGTGGCTCAGAGGTATGTAAAACTTCTAGACAGTCACAGTTAAGTGAGACAAATCCTACCATCCATACAGAATGACAAGCTGATGTGCCATAGGTTCCTCCAGCAATGTTATTAAGTGAAAAAACTGCCAGTTTATATACATCGATTCACTGTTTCTAAGATCAGCAAAAACAGAGAGTTTCCTCTTGTGGGTTGAACATTTAATAGTTCTTGAAAATGATGAAGAAAAAAACATGCTAGAAAAGAAAGAGAGAGAGACAAAGACCATGGAGAAAAACAGCAAAAAAATATTGATGGTGTTCTTTGCATGGGTGGTCAGTAATGCCAAGAATAATGACGGTTTGACATAATTGGCATTTACAAGACAAAGGACACTATTAGTGTTAAGAAATAAATACATACACTTTTCCCTCAACTACTGCTCACACTTCTGCTAGTAACAGTATACTCTAAGGATTCAAAAAGGTTAAAAGAAAATTCAAACATTTTTAATAAAAAATAAAACTACTTGCATATGTAAGAAGAATTGGGAACAACCATTTAGTGTTAGGAGTCAGTAGGGTTGGAAGTTTGGAGGTGAGAGAAAAGGAGGAACATTTGCTTTGTGCACTAATGAAGGCTGAGACAGTTTTGACTGCACAGACAGCAATATCAGGAGGAAGGAAAAGTAACGGCAGTAAAATTGTCCTATTTGTAATAGCTGTCTTGTGGCAATCCCTGAAATACTCCAGCCTGTGTTTATAAGCACAGGAAAATGGGCCTTACTTGGAGAGAGGATAGCATTATATAGGATTAATGGGCTGGTGGAATCAATATACAGAAAAGAGCAGTATGTTTCAACAGTGACTAAGAGCTATTAAAAGAAGGGATATCTTTTCAACATACGAATATTTTTCAGTGTGCGTATACACCAAGCATGGGGAGAAATTACTCAGTATGACACACTGCAGAGTACTAATTCAAAGCAGCAAAGTGAAGAACAACTAAAAATGAAGGCTGGGGGCAGGGAAATACTATTGAAAGCAAAATATATCAAAACTGTAGACCGCAGTTGGCAAAACAACTACGGCATCGCCATGCCTGCAACATCCCAGACATGATACTGCCAAGTGTAGCCAGAACAGTCATTCACAGACAGCAGCATCAACAGCTAAGGGTGTTTTTAAATGTCTAACATTTACACATCTCTACGGCATCCATGCAAAGAGAAAAAGCACGTTGAGAAAATGCAGAAACTCTCCTGCCTTTCGTTCTAATCCTCTGTGCCACCAGTGTTCCCTCTGAATTTTCCTACAACTGGGAGGAAACAAGATCAATCGCCCCATCACCAACGTATCAAAAGGAAGTTACTAGCAAACTTTACCCAGAATCAGATTAGATGAGGATGTGAGATAAAATATGCAAAAACCACAATGTGTACCGAGTCAAAGAAGGTTCCAGATGTAGGCAAGATCAGAGGACACAAACCCTGGTGTGTCAGAAGACACCAACCTGTCACTTGTCCTGCAGACGACTGTTTCTTTCTCAAACAGGTGCTTCCTGGCAGCAGGAGCCTTCCAGGCTCCTAGTCTCTGCACTTGCCCTCTGGTCTATGCTTTCACAGGCACAAAGCGTGGGTGCTGCCCCACAAGGGACTCTGCTCACCACGGGAATTAGTGTCAACTTCACCTGAGCTCATCAGAGCTGTCCATGTGGCAAAACTCAGTGCCACTGGTGCAATGTGGACACCACATCTCCTGTGCTGCCATGTCCAGGCTTACAGACTGCAGTGGGCATCAGAGTCCCAACCCATCCACTCACACAGCTGGATCAGATGATTTCCTAAATCCTTCCTAAAAAAATTACAGGAACCGAAACAGATTCATGACTTGACTAGACCAGATCACAAGTGTATATGAGTCATAGCATATCCTGGAGACTTACATTTAAAGGGCTTTCATCAGAACATTCTTAACCTGATTTGCATGAATTGATGACACAAGCCAGATTATTTTCGTGGCGGATTATATGAAAAAGTCTCTTTCACAACATTCAGGGCCACCTCACCAGCACATATCAATGCCATACCAGAAAGCAACAGAAGGCTGCATGCCTAGTTCAAAGAGCAAGAAGCAAACATAACCTATGAAACCAGTATGGTAACCATACAGTGAACAAGTAGCTAACGTTGTATCTTCCCCTGTGACTGGAAAGGTTTTTTAAAGGAAACAGCCAAACCATAAATAAATAAAGTGCGCTAATAATTGCCATCACCTAATCAAAGTGAAACACAGACTACCAATAATTACCCGTTATTGCTCTTCCATGTGGGTGGCAATGAAGCTGTAACGCATAGTCTGAAGGCAATCAAAAAAGACTGCAGGGATTTGGGACAGTTGGTAAAGGAATCTGGAGCACAGCTGATTTTTTCCTCTATCCTTCCAGTTGCGGGCAGTGACACTGGGAAAACAAGCGGACTCGGTCTATTAATACATGGCTCTGTGGCTGGTGTCACTACCACAATGTTGGGTTTTTCATTAACAGGATGGTCTACATGGCACCAGGCTTGCCAGCATCAGACAGGATTCACTGTTCTCCAAGGGGGAAGACAGTCTTTGCTCACAAGCTAGCGAGGCTGATTGACAGAGCTTTAAACTAGACTTGAAGCAGGAGGGCAATAATATCAGGGTTGCCCATGATAAGCTGTGGGGTGACACGCCAAGGTTAGAGGGACAGGGTGCTAACAAGGGCCCTCAACTGGTTCCTCTGAGATGTGCTGCCTACGCTGCAGCACACTTGAAGTCTTACAGAGATAAGCCCACTGCTCCTGAGGTAATAGGAGCCAACAGGAAACACCAGTGAAATACATCAAAGGAACCTTAAAGGCTGTGGATGTTATCTAC
>VZTL01060033.1:0-25207 GCA_013400535.1 Scopus umbretta
GATAGTGTGTGGACTCCCTTTTCTGGTCATTTTCTGCAGTGGAGTCTGCTATCTGTTGTAGATGTCTATGAAACAAAAGAACAGTGTCCTGAAGGTGCATATATCTCTCAGAACTTTCAGGTGTCAGGCTGGCCAGCCAGAAGTGGATAGTTGCACTTTAACATAAATATATCCTGAACTACATGGGGACTACTAACCCATAGTTTAAGCTATTTTGTTTAAATAATATAGCACAGTGGTTTTCAAACCATGGCACAGAGTCATGCAGCAATCCACACTGTTGCTTTTGGCCAGGGGGCTGCAAAAGCTGTCTGCTCCCAGTGCAGGCTATGAACCTCAGCCACAGAGCACAGTCCTGCAGAGTTTGAACATACCCTACTCTATGGGTAGAGCCAGGTGCAAGTAATAAGGTTCATCAATGGTCCCAGGTGAGGCAAGGTGGTGAACCAGTTGCAGGGTCCATGTAGGGAGTCTGGTCAGGAGCAAAAGGAGACAGGAGCAGAGACAGAACTGGAGACATGGCTACAGCTTGGGTCCAAAGTCCACCCGGGAGGTAGGGCCAGAGGCATGGCTACAGATGGGCACACCTGTGACACAGAAAGTTGGTGATGTTTCTGTTCAAGGATGGTTCAAGGACCATCCACATGGTGCTCTGCTACTGCAGCCTACACAAGTTATAGGATCTGTGATGTAATGACCATGGTAAAGAGATTGTGCAACTGTCCCATCATCTAGGGAAAGTGTTCCTTCATTCCCTAATGCTGAGGAGACTCTCTGCAATGAAATGTAATCATAAGGACTGCACTTTGGAGACAAGATTTATGATCAACTCTATAAAGAATTGTCAAAATGACCATATCCTGGGAATACTGAAAATCCTATTAATTTATAAACTGGTAGAGGTGGTGACAGACTTTTAAATGCCTCGTGAAAACCTGCAGATATCTTGTATGCTCATTTCACTGCTGCTTAGATGTGTTGTCTAACATATTTAATAACAACAAAATAAATCAAATGAGCTTCTAAAGCATTTAAGACATGTACCTCAAGGACTGCTGAAAGCAGAAAACCCACTAAGAAATAGGTAAACCTCCAGTAAACTTCATGCCACTTCAGTTTTATCTAAATAGATCGAAAATGGTTATAGGTTTTACTTGTGTATTTGCTTGAGAAATAGGAGAAGGACCTTCCTGTTTTGCAAAAGCCTCCCTCTTTCTGGTTGCTAATTAATTATATAGCACCAAAGATGTTTCATTAGTTCACAACCGCCTAACGTTAGAAAATACTATATATAAAAGCTAGTTGTAGTCTTGTAATATGACTGAACAGAACTTCCTTTCAAATTTAAAGCATCTGACAGTCAACATGTTTAAACCATTTACCCTGAGTAAGTCTACTAGTTTATCAGGTAAAGAAGATATATTAAGCTTATTTTTCTTTTGAACTTGCCCATCAAAGAAGGTTGTACAACCTTTAATCTGTGTTGAGGGAATGTATAGTGTTTGCCTGTATAAATCAGCAACGGGGTACAGAGCTGCCTTATTTTCATACTCCCAAAAGCTGAAGATTACTGAACTGTGTATGGGAAATCTCTTCTGTGGATATTAAAAAAGCACTGAAATGAGAGGGAGGTAAAGTCTGCTGCAGATTTATTTTTTTCTACTGCAAAGAGAAGGCAAAAGGGAAAAGAATAAAGGAGACTTACACATTTTTCCTCTTATGGCAGAAGAAGTGGCAGGTGATCTTTGAGGAAATATGCAGGCACAGGTTAGCAAACAATTTTTAGATTCTAATAAAAAATAACACTGCTGCAGCTGTTGATACATGAAATAAGTGTCAAAGACCTTTTTGGTTAATTTTTGTGCTAGATAATAAAGTTATTCCCCTCAGGCTCACAAGTTCATTGCACCCTTTGGTTGCTAGCACTGAAATAGCAATAATGCTCCTAACGTTCAGAAATCACCTTTTACCCTTGCAAATGTGTGTGCTGTGAACACACGTACATATTTATGTCTTGGTCTTACAGGAGAGTATTCCTTCTTGTACCAAGGCTGTTGTTGACACTGAGGCCATACAGGCATTTCAAGGTTGAGGGGGGTTACATTTAAGTAGGTTTGGTAACAGGGGGGTAAGGGCCAGGACAAAAAGCTAATTTTTTCCACCTGAGTCACAAGGCTGCAATACAGCTTGCTTTTCTGTGGTCCTGTCTTGGCTCCATCCCACTTTTGGACTAGAGGTGGCTTTGCTCCAACAGGCGGGAGAGAGGATGTGGTTGCATGATTAGAGATCTATAGAGGAAGTGGTAGGCTTGAGTTTCATCGGATTGAGAAATGTAATGAACGTGTCTGCCACTTTTGTGGAGCTGCTCCAACTACTAATCTATGATGCAAAGGACCACTGGCAATTTCTCTCTCTCATGCTGTTTCTAAATGGTCACATATCTGCTGTCTGCTGTGCCTGTTGCCTTCAGTATTAAAGATGTGTTGTCCTCATGGCTGTCTGGACAGGAGGTCCAGGATGCCCAAGTCTAAGGTGTCTGGGCTGCAGTGAAAAGATGCCTGTTAGTTCAGCAGCTGCAAGCCCTCAGCAGCACTGCCCCTGGTAGACTGAGTCCCTTTGGACTTCCTCACCAAAATCCAAGTCCCATCTTAGATGTTCAGACAGATTTTATGAATACCTATGTAACTTATTTCCATGGTACAACTGCCAGGACAGAGATTTAAGATAATTTGATTATTAGAAATATTAGTCCTATTAAGTTACCAAAAAAAAAAAAATTGGCTGATGTGGGTTTGGTTTTATTCCATTAGTTGTAAAGGATATGTTTTATTCACAATAGCTTCATGCAAGAAAATACCTCTTCACAAGCCATCCTCCTCTCCTACATTTAATGGTGCAATAGGACAGCCATATTTACATTACGTCTTTTGTTGCTCTTGTGATAAAATTTATATGATGGAAGATTCCATCACTGATAATGCAGTAATGGGGTCTTCATTCCTAAATCATACTTGCTATTTGCGACATAAATCATTCTGTGGTTATAATATTCCAGTCACATACACCTAGTAGAAAATAGAAAGTGGAGAAAAGCTAAAAATAGACTTTGGCAAAGCTTGAACGGATTTGTATCTTACTATTCAAATCATGACTATGTAAAATACTCACAGATGGGAATGAACACTAATATACAGCAAGAAATGTTTGTCCTCTTGTTACAGGACAACACTTATACAGCCAAGTAATCAAATGAACATAGCAGATGTGGGATTTGTTAGGGCAGAGTGATAATCAGAACCAAATCTTACAACATAATGGTGAGCCCATTGGCCCAGAACATAAACAAATAGAATAATAAGTTCAGCTTTCATATTTGTTGATTTAGATATAAATGCTCTGGTGAATAAACTATGAACACTTTATGGCCATGGATGCAACAAAGGAGAAGCTAGTTTTTGGGCATTCAATTTTACTCTCTTCAACAAAAATGTCCCAGACCAGATAACTGAAGTAAGTAGAGGAAACCATCCAGCCTGGCTAACGGCCATTAAAATACTCAGCACATTAACATTGACTGTATCCAAGTAGATTTAAATCACATAGTATCTTACTGTTGAACTCCTAAAACCATAACCAGAGCGTAGACAGTGTTCTTTCATAAAAAAAGGTAAAATACAAAAGACACGGTTATGTCTAATTAAGACATACTAATTGCAGAGTCAAATGCTACTTGCATTCCAGTCACTAAGGATTCAATTGTATAAGTTTGTGAACTGGACAAGATTTGAGATGCACTATTGTTATTGTGTGAAAGTTCTGGCCTGTTCAATGTTGACCTCTGTCATGGTTTAACCCCAGCCACCAACTGTGCACCACACAGCCATTCACTTACTTACCCACAGTGGGATGGGGAGAGAATCGGAAGGGTAAAAGTGAGAAAACTCGTGGGCTGAGATAAAGACCGTTTAACAGGTCAAGCAAAAGCCACACTCCAAACATCCCCCTCTTCCTCCTTCTTCCCCCAGCTTTATGGGCTGAGCGTGACGCCGTATGGTGTGGGATACCCCTTATCAGGGGTCAGTTGTCGCAGCTGTGTCCCCTCCCAACTCATTGGGATTAGCAATTGTATTAGCAATTACAGAAAGAAATTAATGGTCATAACATTGCATAACATTCTTACTTTTAACTTCCACATTAATTCATTTTGACACACATCAATATGGAAAAATTTCAGTCTTTGCTTGTTTGTTTAGAAATGATGAAGTTGAAAGTGGCACAGGTGCAACACTTCCCATTCTATCATTTTTAGTATTCTACAATTTTACATTTTAATGTTCTACAACATATGAATCATTCCTTGATAGACTAATTAACTGGCTCCATTTTGGATAGGAAAGTCCATTCTCAGATAATATTTTACTGCATTATCCTTATGTTCTTCACAACAAACAATACATATTTATAAAGGTTGAATATTCATAAACAATTCACTTCACTGGACATGTCTGTATTCTTTATTTTACATATAAGTTATGATTATTGCTTTATCTGATTTTGTGTTTCCCATTCAATTACTTAGTGATTTGTGCCCTGCTTTCAACATGAGGCTGTAAGAAACATGTTCTCATTATTTACAGACCTTCACCTGATGCAAGTCTAATGACTGCTCAACACACTTTGTAATTATTGAATGTTTTCCACAAGTCAATTTGTATTTAATTTGCATTTTTGTGGTAATGGATTTAGAATCCTAAGACATGATGGGCTTGCATGTTTTATTGACAATTATTCTTATAAATTATAAGACAAATAAATTGCTAATAGTTTGGGTCACCTTATGGGCGTAATAGATTTCAACAAGCACATCTGGTTTTGACTTATGTTCCTGCATAGGATTGGAGTTGCATACATTTTATAACTTGAATTTTTTTTCAATTAGCTGTATATTTTGAACAATGTCCTATTCTTCATTTGCCTTTTCAAGAAAATTTGGAAATCATTTTAAGACTTGTCATTACTAGGACCTATATATACCATGAGGTGATTCCATTTTTTGAAAGACAACTTTACTGATAACATATGAATCAACATTCTATTGTATCATTATACACAATGAAAATATTTTTATATATCTGTTGTGTCAGGTATAATGTCAACAACATATGCCAATATCATTTATCTTCCCTGCCAAAAATATAATAATGTTCTGGAAAAAAAATGAAATATCAGAACTAATGTCCAAATTTATTCTAACCAAGTTAAGAGCTGTTTATAAAAGACAATAATGACAGATTCATGTACTAAAAGAATCTTAAATTGCTAGTGTAGCTGTGTAAATCTCCTTAAAAAATTATTTCACAAATGAAAGCATTCATCTCTCACAACACAAAGAAAGAGATGAAAAAATATCATTCATAGGAGATGTCCTTTTAGGAGACAAGGACTAGACCTCAGTAAATCTTTGAGACTTGAAATGATTCAAAAACAGGAGAAAACTTTTATACTCCTAGTACATACCAAAATGAGTTGTGCACAAACTTTCATCCAAATACTTTCAAGTTTTCTAGCTGGAAATACAGACTTGTAATTAAAACTACAACTCCCTTTTTCTTATGAGCTAATTGAAGTATAAATATACAAAACTGGCTAGTACAAAGTATTCAGCAATGCCTCAAATCTACACAAGGATTTCATGAAACATTAGAGCAGATATGTCCCTTAATTTCCTTCTGTAATTGCTAATACAATGACAATATATATATTTTGTAAGAGCAACAAAGGAATTTCATGCAATAAATTGTTTCATGAATCTTGGTATGCTGAGTGACATTACATGTTATTCTATTTTTACTCCTAACTGGATTTCAACAAAGCAGTGACTTGGGACCTATTTTCTGTGATTGCTTGCTTATTCTCCCAACTGAAGGGATTGTTGGAAATGTTGAATGTAAAGCTGTGCTGGTTTTGGCTGGGATAGAGTTAATTTTCTTCATAATACCTAGTACGGGCTACGTTTTGGATTTGTGCTGGAAGCAGCGNCACTGAAGAATTAAATTTTAGATTTGCAAATTGAGTCAGGTTTCCAGTTCAGCCTGTATTGGAAAAATTCTAGCTATAAAGCCAACACCAACAAATGAAAAGTTATTTTAAATTGTAGACCAATTTCTTAGGAGACTTGGGCAAATTTTATTGTTAATTTTCATGTATTTTGGCTGATGATGAGATTCCTCCATGACAGTTAAATTAAAAATAATATATCTGAAAGAATGACAATTAGTATATTATTTCAAGTAGTGTTAATTTTTAAAGAATAATTTAATATTATCAAGATTAAATAATGAAGCTTACACCTTTGGCAATGTCTGTGATTTCCATTTATTGTCTTTAATTTAACATAATTTCAGATGTGATTCATTTGACAGACATAGAGATGCTATGTAGATAATACTGTAAATAGCTATACAGAAGAGTATGCCATATCATTATTTCTTTTCCTTAAGTGGCTTTTTAATACCACTGTCAAGTCTTCCTGAAAATATTACTCTTGTTCCTGCTTTAAGGGGAGAGTTAGGAATTGGAACACAGGACATAGCAAGCTATTGAAATGACATCTTAAATAAACAAACAAAAGCCTAGATTTAGAACACTTTTCTTAAAAAAAAAAAAAAAAAATTGCTGTGGATTTTAGCATTGAAAGGAATGAAGTAGCCTTCCGCTTACTTTTATTTTTCTCTGTATAATTATATATACTGATGTTTTTTAGCTAAGTTGTAAGCAAATGACACTCATTATAAGAAACAATTTAATGCAGATATATGTTTTTACTGAAGTTAAATAAGTGTATTGTAGCGCTCTACCTTTTTTCCCATCTTGTCTCCCCAGTCTTGGGGATAAAATGTAAGAAAAAACAAAGCTTAAAAATATGGGATAATATCTGGTGGCCCAAATCAGAGATTCTAGTTCAGGACATGTTTTCAGCAGGAGCCATTCCTGCCTCAGAGAAAGAAGAGAGTCAAATGGGAAGGAAAAAAAAAAAAAAAAAAGTTGGATATCGTCATGGATAGTTAAAGGGCTTCCTGAGCTGAAGATTGCATCTACATCACATTGAACAGCTACTGATGAACATGCTTTCCATGAATGTGGCTATTCTTGTCTTAAACCCATTTATACTTTTTATACCCACTTCTTTTATACCCATTTTTTATACCCATTTATACCCACTTCTATCCGTTAAGTAACGGTTGGATATATGGGGAAGGTGATTAGAGGACAGATGGTACTATTTCAGCTATATTTGCTCTGAAAGCATTCGTTGTAATGTTAGCTGAACACCTGCAATCTCAGATGATGTAGTTCCGCCTGAGACCTGATATGAACAACCTTTTTATAAGAGTAAAAGTCTAAGGTTCTGAAATGTGATAAGGAATATCACAACTCCCTTCCTCCAGAAATTAAATGGACATCTTCCCCTCCAAATGCATTGTTATTCATAAACGTTTATTTAAATCTCCCAGTTTGTTTCAAAATTTTTGGAGAAGTGAGAGATTCTGAATTCAATATGGATTTAAAATTTAATGTCTTAATTTTAGTATTTTTTAGTGGTGAAACAAAACTTGAAAGGACATGGACTAATGAGAAATTTAACAAGCAGAGTTAGTAAACAAGACAAGGTTTATTTCCTAATTAATATAATTCAAAAATATTGAGAACGTGTATCTTAAGAAGCATATAATATAGTTTTGGTTTAGTAAATCCACAAAAGCAGTTTCCTAATGAAAGCATTCATTTATTGTAGGTTTTTTGTGTGCTTATTTGGTTTGTTTTGTTGGTTTGTTGGGTTTTTTTATAGCTTTGGAGAGATCCTTTAAAAGTCAGTGAATAAACTGTTAGCTGATTTTGATAGCTAGGGTAGATCAGAACTAGCAAACATTCCACATAATGAGTCTAAATGAAACTCTGGGTCTTTTTTGGTGTGTATCATTTGGGAGTTTGAGCCTCTGTTATGCCTACTTAACACTTGAAGCAGGTTGTAAAAAAAAAAAAAAAAATCAAAAAGCCCATCAGAAGTATTTGATCTCTGGCTTTAATCTGTCTATATTGCTCATTTTGTTTTTAATAGTGATCTTGTGAAGTAGAATTGTTTTTAGGTTTTTAGAGCATAATCTGCAATCCACTTAAAGATTCCAACCACAGAAAACTTTCCTTGGAAACCTTATTTTTTATGGCCAGACACTATCTCCTATTACAATGTGTGGATTATTATTGTAGGGGATGAAAAAACAGGATAACTGCAGTTAATAGTTGTTCTTGCTGAATAAACGGATGTGCATACTGGATACTCAAAATGGAATTAAGAAGCCATCTCCACTAAAGGTCTTGTTGAAGATAAGTGGATATTGAAAGACTTCATGTATGAAAATAGCAGTAGGCAGTATAAAAGTGATATATTTGTGCTATTCAGCACTGTTGTTCCCTGACCATTTTAGAAACTGTAGTGCAAAGAGTGCCTCATCTGTGTCTTCAAGAAAGAGTGGCATATATGTAGCACTGTCTGATTATAGTACGTTATTTTTTATAATGGGAAACATGAGTTTACTATTTAGGATTGGAGGTTAAGCAGAAAATATAAAGAAAGTTTAAGGGAACAGTTACAGAAGTGCAAGATTTCAGTGATACTACCCCATACTAAAAAGAAGGAAATAACTTGGTTTATTTTATTGTTATCCCATCCATATATAAAAGAAAGAAAAAAGAAAAAAAAAAAAATCCCCAAACCTCTGCAGATTGGGATCTTTTGTTCAGATGTGTTTCTCAGTTTATCTAGTATGCTGCCATTGCAGTATTCTAAATCACAACAAGAGAGGCCAAGGCATAATATTCTCTCATCTTCAACTAGATATGCAGGAGAGCTTAAAGGAAAAAAAAAATCATACTGTCTTTACTTCTAATTTTTTAAGTCATAATGACAGACTTAAAAATATATAATAATGACATGTTCAAACTATATTCCTAAATGTGATGGGTGTAATGGGCTGTGCTACACTGAGGGAAGGAAACAGGCTTATAACAGACCTAAATAACCAAAACTTTCTTATTTGACGAAGACAACAAAGAAAGTCAAAAGTAATTTTTTTTTTTATTAAGTTTTAGTCTTGCAAGGTGCTTTTTAGTAACATTGTTTTATTTAACTGCAGACTCTGAAGCTGTATCCTGCTCTTGAAACGTGTTAAATAACTGTCATTTCTCTTTTAAGGCAATGTTTAATCCGTTCACCATAAAGGATACAGGTTAAAGATTTAGAGTCTGTCTTTGAAAGTAAATATGTGTTGTGAGATATTCAACAGCTTTCAGGTCCTGACTCTTAGAATCAGAACTGTCTGAAGTTTTCTTCACTATTAGCATTATAACATGACTGTGGCCATTGGGGAATATCTTAACTATGTGTATCAGTTGTACTGCCTGGAAAACCTAATGGTTTTCTCCATCCATGAAAAATAAGCTATGTAATATGGTTGCCTTTTAGGACTGAGAATAAGGCCAGACAGAGAGCAAAAATGGCTGTATGAGTCTAGTACCAAGAAATCCATCCAAATGTAGCTCCAGGATAATTAAGTTCTCTTTAGATGGAGGCATATATTTGCATACCATAATAAAGAAAGGCCAAGGTTTTTTTGGGTTTTTTTGGTTTTTTTTTTTTTTTTCTGAGTAGAAATTGTTGCAAGCTGGAACAGGGATAATATTTTGGCTTGGAGATATTGATGCTCATTTTTGCCATTTAATGTCTGTGATGCAATTAATTATAAGTCTGTACAAGAAACAAGTTGGAATGTTGAGACACTGTGTGTGTGCAGGAATTCATACAGCAGCAATTTAGTGCAAAGATGCTTACAAGGTTTATTTTAAAAAGATGTCAAGGAGTAAATGACAAGGAAAAAAGGGAAGAATTATGAGACTCATTGCTAGATTATTTCATGAGGTCTTGAAATGAAGGATTTGCTTATTATAATTTACAGTATTTGTTCAAGTAATTTCCTGTGTTTTCTGCTTTGAGGCATCAGTTGACCAGCCTGGCAATTACTCTACACCTGCATGAAGACACAGGTCAGAACAAAATAGCTGGGATAACTTACTACATCTTTGACTTTTGAATCACAGCCAAAGTAGTACCTCGTGTAGACATCTCTTGAGAAGTGCTAGTTCTAGAAATCAAGATGAAGTGAAAAAGTACTTATTTATCTCTACAGCCATGCAGCTCTCTACTTAGACAATTTGAATCTGACAATACTTAAATATGATATGATGTGATTTGTTTTTAGTAGTTTCTAGCAAATTCTTTTCACTTTGAATTTTAACTAAGCTAAAAGATATCCACAAAGGATAAGTTTTTAATAATTTGCTTTTTAAAAGTTGAAGACTTTTCAATGTTTTAAAAATAATCCTTTTCAAATTGAAAACAAAAGATTGATTTTTCTCATGTAAGGATTTTTAAAGGAAGGTTATTTATGCTATACATACACAATATTAACACCAACATATTTTAACAGATTAAAGCTCCCCTCTTCAACTCTTAAATTATAAAACTTTTCATGAACTGAATTACCAAGATTGGAGAAACTTGGAACACAAAGTTTTGAAAGACAGATTTTTTTCATTATTTTTTGCCTTTGAGGGCTACGCAGAAAAGGATATGGGAAGAAACAGTGTTATTGTATTAGCTCCTTATCTTTTGAACAATATAGATTTAACTGTGAATTGTGAATGGAGTGAAGCTAAACTTGGAAAAGAACACTGATATTTTTACAGACATGGCATGGCTTTCTCAATCCAAGTTCTCCCAGGGAAACTACAGATGAGCCTTGCAGTGTTTGATGATTCAGACAGAAGATCAGATTGACATAATGAAGGAGAATTTCCTTGATTGATTCATAGGGATGCTGTACTTATATGTATAAAACTCTACATCTTAAGTATGTCCCAACTTTGAAATAAAACTTAGGATAAATATACTCTGAGGAGGCAAAAGAAAAATAATTGCATGGGTTATTCACCTCTGAAATACAGCATTTATTGTGCACAGCTGAGGTATTATAACCCTTCCGAAATCCTGATCCTGCTTTTCTGTTCAGCAGCTGCTGTACAGTGACATTTTCATGTTTGCCTGCTTGACATGTCAGGAAACCTGGGTTTTATTGTCCAAACTAGACTCTGCACTTTATAAACAGGATGGCTGTCATAGAAGGATGCCCACAAACCCTTTAAAATATAAGTTAAAATAGCTTTTGAAAGATAAAAAATGACAGGTCAAACTATTGTTAAGAATTTGTGGATGGTACAGCTTTTGTTCTGCTTTAAATATTCATGTATCTGAGTGATGTGGATTTACTAGCTAAAACCTACAGCAAAGGAAAAAATAGCTTTAGAACACAGTGCAGTAAATGTACTTAAGTTTTAATGGAAATTATTTTTTTCTGAGTGTCATGTCCTTTGTAACTCCTTGTTATGCAGTGTAATTGCACTAATAACAATGAATTAATTTAAAATTCACTTGGATGTCATAGATACAGCCATAACAGTTCTATTGTAATGCAGAGCTGACTTAATGTTGCACTAAAATAGAAAGTTACCAGTCACTTATTAATACTCGACTGCATTTATTAAAACTGAACAGATGGTCTCGAGAGAAGCCTAGTAATCGCAAGAGTGATAGAAGGTGGGCTGCTGTACGCTTGTATCCTCAGCGCTCTCAAGTTTCCCTCAGGATAACTTTAGGCATGGGCCAGCAAAGGGTCAGCTGGGCAGAGCTTGTCCTTATGTTTCCTACAGAGTTTTGAAGTTCTTAAAATCTGAACTTTTCTTATAATAATCTTAAGAGTTCTTATAACCTGAAGATTATAAGCAAGAATAAGAAACCTTGTTTGCCAGTCTCCTCTCCTCTCAAGAAGAGATAAGCAAGATAATAAGGTCATGGGAATATGCTTTGAAATTCTCAGGCAGTTAAATAAGAGAAAAGTGCATGCAATGGGAAGAAAACCATTTTACAAAGAAAGCCCCTGTTCAAAAAAGCTCTGATGGAGATGTCTGTGGGGGACAGAAATTACATTCATGGAAGTGTTTGTGCATACCAAATGCTTTCTTCTAGTTTCAACCAATTGTACTACAAAACCTTTCTTAATTTCCCCAGAGAAAAATGGTTTCTTTAGAAAGTGTTTGACTCAAACCATTTTATTTCTGTTTCAAGTTTCCTTTTCAATATACATGTGATTTAAATATATCTAAGTGAAAACTTATTTCAAAAAGGGTTCTCAAAAAGAGACTCAATATTAAAATATTTAACTGGAAATGTTTTCATATTCCCTCAACATTATTTCCTAAATGTAGTCTAAATTAAAATTTTCATGAAATCACCTAATTTCACAAAGTACTCTTCAAGTTTGTAGAACAGTATATTCTGATGGGACAAAATTCTCATGAAGTTTTGTTGACCAGCTCTAGCTCTGGCATGTTTGGGTAGATGAATGCTAGGAAGACTGATAAACCAAGCCATGAAGTAGAATTCATCTTGACTGTTAGAATCCTGTTAAATGTTGATGAACAACAGTGGTATTTTCATTACAGAACCCCATGAATAATTTCCTACATAGTCATATTATGATTAAAAAATTGACAAAGCGAGCAATTTTAAGAAGCTATGTTAGAAGTTCAGCAACTTCTTCCTGCAGTTAAGCTGATAATTTTTTCTCCTAGCAGATCAGTTGTCTGTATTTGATACTGTTTATAATATATAATAGAGGATATGTCAGTGTAGTTACTATTATATTTAGTTTACATAGCCATTCCTAAATTTTTAGTTTAATAACATTAAGCCAATTAACTATAAAACCATTCAGTATTGTGCATACTAATGAATCTCTAATGGAATTGAATTTGCTTACATTCTCAGTATATTTGGCCCACTATTACCAGGAGTCCAAATAAGTTCTTTGCTGCCTTAACTTTAAGTTCTGATCATTCCAAATTCTAGTATGCACTGGCTCTGCTAATGCTTTCTGAAAGCTCTGAACATGATAGTGGAAGAAGAAATTTCCAGAAACCTGAACTGAGCTGGATACTTAAATTATTTACAACTGTATTTCATCTTTTCTTCTTTTAATACTGGCTCATAAGTGCTTACTGAAAGTTAGAATTTCTCAACTTCAGAAATGTCAACTGATTACAAAGCTAATCCAGAAATAGTAGTTATCTCCCAGGGTTGCACATGATCCTTGGAAATTATGCATGTCTCATTCTATGACAGCAAAGCTTTCTCTAAAAAAATCTTTTCCTTCTTGCTTAACATAATTTTAACATGGGTGGTACTTCCATTCCCTTTACGGTACTTTCACTTCTGAAGTCAGCACATGCCAAGAACTTCAAGGGAAAAAATCAGATCTTAAATACAATTATGAAGTTGGCTTGTTTAAAAATAAATACTTAAGTACAAGTCAGTTTTTAATGTATATACATATATTGCCAAATATGCACATAAGTGTTAAAAATTCATTGCTTGGAGGATATCCGTCTTCAGAGAGATATCTGTATTTGCACCGGCTCTGAAGCTAGCCCATTGTTTTGGAATTTGCTATCTTTTCTCTGTGTATTACAAGCTCATTCTTTTCTTGAATTTCAGCCCATATGAGATTTCCTGTTTTGTTGTTTTTTCTTGGTTGTTGTTGGGGGTGGGGGTGTTTTTTTGTTGTTTTGTTTTGTTTTTTAAAGGTGCTTTGGTAGGTTCACACTGGTTGGATGCCAGGTGCCCACCAAAGCCCCTCTATCACTCCCCTTCTCAACTGGACAGGGGAAAGAAAATATAATGAAAAGCTCATGGGCTGAGATAAAGAGAGGGAGAGACCACTCACTAATTACTGTCATGGACAAAACAAGCTCAACTGCATGAAAATCAGTTTAATTTATTAGTAGTCAAATCAGAGCAGGGTAACGAGAAATAAACCCCAAATCTTAGCACCCCTTCCCCCCAGCCCTCCCTTCTTCCCGGGCTCAGCTTCCCTCCCCATTTCTCTCCCTCCTCCCCCGAGCGGCGCAGGGGGACGGGCAATGGGGGCTGTGTCAGTCCCTCACACCTCCTCTCTGCCGCTCCTTCCTCCTCAGGGGACGACTCCTCACCCTCCTCCCCTGCCCCAGGTGGGGTCCTCCACAGCTGCGGGTGGCTGTCTGCTGCACCATGAACCTCCATGGGTTCCTCTGGCACCTGGAGCACCTCCTCATCCTCCTTCTGCACTGCTCTTGGTGTCTGCAGGGCTGCTCCTNTCTTTCTTACAATAAAAGCAGATCTACTTGATGCAGGAGATTGACCTGGAAGAATACTGGCTCCTAAACCTGTGCATTGCATGCCTGATGAGAAATTGTAACAGTAACTAGAAGTCCGTAAATCCCTGCTGAGTTTACTTCCAGAATCCTTATCAGCCAGTACTGCTGAAACGCTTAATTTCACTCTTGCTTTCTGTTATGTACATCCAGTCAGAGTGGACTCCTCATAAAATTAAGCTTTTGACAATGAAAGCATAGTCTTGTGTGACTACACTCAAATTTCCAATAAACCTGGAATCTTTATATTACGATTCTTGCTGTAACCATGGCAAGTTGCCTTGGCAGAAGGTCAGCAATTCATTAGTGACATACAAACATGGAGGTGGCTGCTGACAATTTCAAGGAAATGGACTTTTGATCTGGTTTTAAACTTTATAACCATGTAAACTTTCTCTCTTGTCTCCTTGAAAATGATATCTTATATTCAGCAGTCGTTGATTACCACCCTCTGTTTTCAAGGGTTATGACAAAGTTGTAAAATGCCTTGTCTTTTTTGCAGTGCTTATAATACAGGTGGCTCTTTTTCTCACTCTTCAGGGTTTTCTATTTTTTGTGTCGCTACTAGCAATGCAACTGAAACAATTCAAACTTTTTAGGCAAGAACCAAAGTAAATATCTGTTTAACCAGAATGCCAATTAGATCTCCTTTTTCCTAACTCAGTCATCTTACCATCTCTGTGTTTGTTGCTTTGGATATCTGTTTTTGAAATTAAACATGTGAGATGACCATTCAACACTTTAAGTGGACCTGTAGCCCATTTGCTGCTAAACAAAACAGGGTCATGTCTGGTTTCTGGCCTAAGACCAAGAAGCACAGCCTGGTGAAACATGGATGAAAACTGACATAGTGTCAAAGTTGCTGCCTCTACCTGTGTTATTTAAGGTATAGAATATCCTTAAAGCAGGATCAGTTTGGCTGACTGTAGATGTTTGTATTCTAGACATCTGAATGCAGCAGAGTCTATAGTAAAACAATTGAAATTGTCTCATTCTAGAGCTGAGAAGCTGATCAAATGAATATGCTAATTTTTCTCCATTGATTATGGAGGGAGCCCCAGTTTATATAAACACATCTATATTGTAACTTCTAAAGTTAGACTAAGCTGAGTTAGTATAACTCTTTTAAATATGTCTATCTAACTATCCACTCTTTTAAAATGAAAGTGGAATATATGAATTTTTGCACTCTCAAGTAGCAATTTAATTGTATTAAATGACATATTTTGCTTCAACTTAGAAACCAAGCTTTGGTAAGAACTTCCATTCTTCTGATTTGGCGATTCCACCTGTAGTTATTAAAACTCTGAGGAGAAGAAGCCTTTTTTGTTGTTGTTTAATCTTTCAGGAACACGTATCTCTAAAATAGTGATTTACTGTTCTGCTTACTGTGTTAATTCATTCTTACCACTCTATAAATCTTTAAAAATAATCACTCAAAAAGCAAAATTAACTGAAATCAAATCCTGAAGTCATATGTGATTAAAAGAACAAGAAAAACATACAAAGTTTTATATTCCTAGTCTTGTATTGTCATCTTTCCTTACTCTTACCCCATCCTGCTCAACCACACTCAAGTCAGTGAAGTCTTCAGTAAATCCTCTGCAAATTAAAGGAAGATTTTTTAAATGGCATCAGTGACCAGAGCTGGTTTTCTGTCTTCCTTTTGTCCCTCCTGACAGGAATGCAGCTTCCCAACAGAGAGGATCAATGCAGCTTATTCTCTCTAGTGAGTTGTTTCGTTTTTTTATTTTTAATCAGTAGTTCTGCATATTCACAAACAATGAAAAGTAGTGGTGGTGAAATGGGAAGATGTAGGAGAGCGCTTGATGGTTTTCCCCACTGAAGACCCTATCTTTCTGTAGGGGTTATGAAGAGGTATATTGTCATCTTGCTAAGTCTGTGAAACTCCTTTTCTATTGTCTATCATAAAAACATGGGTTGAAAGAAAGGGGTCGTGGTCATGGCTCTCTTTCCAGCTGTAGTAATAGCTTATTTGGGAGCAGACTTCATCAAAGCACTATCGTGTGTACAGTGCTTTCCCCAGTAGCCTCATGCCTGCCAAGCACCATTTCATCACAGCAAAATACTTGGATCAACAGGATCATTATTTTGGACAGAGATGGAATAAAGCTACAGGTAAAAAGAGAAAACGCATTTTGACAAATATCGGTAGCACTTGTAATCTCCAGATACTATGCCCTGAGTGATGGATTGATGTTCATATGGCAATAAACTAGTCTGTTTCCAGTCATTGACAGCAGCTTACCTTTTAGCATTTTCTTTCAGTCTTTAATTCCCCTTGGATAGATTACCAGCACTTAGGAAAAACCATGTATTAATGCAGATGTATGTCAGTTAAGAGGCAAACCATAAGAGTGACTGACAAGCTTATTTCTCACCATCTGCATGTTCCAAACAGCTTTTTGTGTCCATCTACACGTTTTAAATTTCTGCTCAAATTCATCTCTGAAGGGGACAGACTCAGCAGGTCATTAGTGGCACTATACTTGTAACAGAAAGCCGAAGGCCAGTAACTCTATGTTAGTATTTCTATCTCAACATAAATTATTACCACATGTGATTCCTGTAGAGGAAGGCATTTAAAACAAATAGGGTTCTTATTATTTTAATGATTTACCATATAAAGTAAATGGGAAATTACAGGGGAAAAAAGTTCTGGCAGACAAATGTATTCAGATGTATTTACTTCATTTTTAAATAAATATGCCTAGATATTTTTAGAGTGAAGGAGGGAAGTTTTGGATTAACATAATCAATGTATTAATTTTGATAGAAAAAAAATTGTTTAATTGATACTACATTTTGGCCCATTGGTTGACAGAGAGCTGATACCTTATTTTATTGACAGCACAAATAATTAAAATTATGCATAAAATCAAGATAAAGCAAGTGTGCAAACCTAGCTTTCCCATAAAGTTATCAGGCTGCTAATTTTAGCATCAGCAACTTGCATCCTACCAATACAATATGTGAAGGCATTACCCTACCATTTTAATGTGAAAGAATTTTGAAACGTGTGATCTGTAGTTGTCTGACAAAGCAGTTGAAAAAATCAAACAAGGCTGAAAAGTACTTTTTGTCTTTCACCTAACTCCAATAGGATGTTAAAAAAAACCCCAAAAAACTATCAATGCAGGTGGCAACTGTAGCTTAGCAGTGGCTGTTCACTTGCTAGCTTCTTCCCACAGCAGTCATCATATTTGTCCATGCTGGCCAATACTGAATGCATGCGATCATGCTAGTCCAAACTAAACATAATGTTACACCATTGGTCCCATACCAGAATTGCATAGGTATCGGAGCCCCACAGACTAGCTGTTCAGCGGCACTGCAGGGGAGATTTATTGTTTCACCCACAGTTTGTTATGATAAAGTTATCTGTTAAATAACAAAAGGACCTTTGTTCTTTTTCATTAATCCTACTGTTTGTCATACCACATGGCAATGGAGAAGAAAATTGTATTAACCCTGTGGAAGCTGGAGGGAACAAAAAAAATCCTGCCTGATGGTAAATCATGTTGAAATAAAAATGAGAGTAAGATCTCCATGTTTGTATTATGTTTAATTTTCTCCTTGAAATCTTCCCTGTAGATGTTAGTTGTTTTAGTGAATTTCTACATTGGCTCTAAATAAAGTCAGTTTAAACAATACAGAGATGTCAAGCAGAAATAACTTCAGGAACACCTAGTAGAAAAGAGTAGCCCTAAGAATCTGTACCAAATCCTGTTCAAGCAGTAGATGTCCTTTCTGCCTGTTAAAAGTGGAGTGAACCGAGGCCAGATTTGTGGGAGATATCAGACGTGGGTATGGGAGAAAATGCTTCTTTTTTTTTTCTAGGTTTGGACAGTAGAAGGTGGGAGAAAAAGGGAGAGCCTTGTTTTCTTTTGTTCTTTCCTGTTGCATCCATAAATGATGGGATGGAAATAGTTGACAGTCATGAAGCTTGTGTGAAGCTGTATCTTATCTGTGAGAATAAAATTTTTTTTACAGAATGTCCTTGGTGAGAAAAATACAATAAAGAGGAAAATAACTGCCACACTCCAGCGAGATGGAAGCATTCAAAGAGGTAATTTAGTCTTTAACACATTGGAAAGGTTGATAAGAGTTCAACATGGAGCATTTTTGTGTAGAGTCACTACATACATATTGTTATGCATAGGTTCATTCTTAATATAAACACTTTGCCCTACCCAAGAATTAGCAACCCCGTTGAACTCTACCAACAAAGGCAAATTTAGAAGTTTTTAATGTGTAGTCTAATATATTATTTAGAGCCCTTTTCTGTAGAAAAGTTTGATCATCAACCAGTGAAGACACAGGTATATAATTTGGATAATATGAAGATGAATTCAGCAAAATATGCCTATTCTTCTATAATTTGTTGTGTTGTAGCAGTTTGAATTGTATTTATTATGATAAATGTCTTGATCTGGAATTCATTTTTTGAGGGAGATAAGACAACTTAATTAGGCTCTCTTCACTATAGTTGCATGGAGAAATTAAGAAAAAAAATGTTTATTTAATGTTTTTAAATTTTTTGAGTAATTGCCCTATATTTTACATGTCCCCTGTGTACATTAATGTGCATACTAGCACCATTGCTAAATGCCTGCATAATGTACAGATTAGCAAATACAAAAACAAACACCCAGTGGTTTTCCACTTCTTAAAATTGTCATATGAAACCAGTATGGGGAAAGATGGCTTTTCTACATGGTTGAAAGATACGGCAAGCTAAGTGGATATGAGTTGCAAAACAACCTAAAACACCTTTGCAGCATGATTCCTCGATGACCGTGGGATCAGGACAATGTGTCTGTGTAAGTGTCCACTTTCTGTAGTTCTTTTCTTTACTTGCATCATTACTCTATGAAGAGATAATACCAAACCTCTTCCAGACCCTGCCCATGGCAGGTGGAACAATTCCTGTCTAACTCTTGTCCCAAATATACGGTGGCCACAGCACAGCTATTATTTCTGAAACTGTCTGTAAATCCACCATGTCCTTCTGACTTGCTATTGCTGACAATCTTCTTCTACCTCCTTTCCTTCTGTTCAGTCATCATTTCTCCATCTTTTTCTTTTGAACCCTTAAAGTAACTTCTCCCCCATACTGCTTCATTGTAAGGAACTGTTTCTCTTCTAGATGCCAGATGACATGATTTCCTCTTCTTCCCCAACAAAGTAATATCTGATGTGCAATAGCATTAACTTCTTGCTTTTCGTTAACAGTTGTATACCTCATCCAGTTCTCTGTGGTTAAGCTAAAATTGTATCCAGGTTTTTTAAATAACACCATTCTCACCTAATTCATACTATAAGCAAGTCCTGTAAAACATAAAAAGCTGTATACAAATACTTTTTTTTTTATTACATTCCTTAAATCCTTAATGTTTCTGAGTAATCTAAGTATTTTCAGCAATACAAGGATGCCTAATTTCAGAGTGTAATACGACACTTGCCATCAGACACCCTTTATTACTTCCTTGACCCTGAAGTCAGTGCTGTTGACATCCAGACACTAACTCCTCCTCATCAAAAATTTAAGCCATGCCTCAAGCGGGACCTGAAACATAGGACACAGAGGGTCAGTGAAGCAGAAGGTACAGTAGGCTGAACTGCTGTGCTCACTCCAAGGAAATGAAAGGTTTGGAAATGTGGCAAAATTCATTAATTTCCACTTAAAATATTTAGTATTCACTCTGGAGTTGTAAGATTGACTGGGGAGAAATGCTTTCCCTGAAGTCCATTCTGCTCAGCTGAGATTTATTTTGATAGTTTCGACCTTCTAAAGCCTTACTGCTAAAAATACCTACAGAGAAGAAATACAGAGGAAAAAAAGAAAAAAACGCATTCCTGTTCCTGATCCATCACATACTCTTGGGTTTTAAGCACTAATTTTTTTTTCCTGTGGAAGTTAGCTATAAGCTATCTCAAATGAGAATAGGTTTTTTTGTAGTATTTATTTCTTGTGCAGTAACATCATTTCATGACAAAATTTATATACTGGTAATAATAGCTCATGTAAAACTGTTATGACTGTTTCATGCCTCTTCAGGTTTCTACCTCCTTATTGAAGAAATAGAGTAGTTTATTTAAAGAAAACCAAGCTTGCAGTGCATAGCAACTACATATTCATTACATCATGGAAATTATGCATTGGTTAGAAAAAAAATATTAGTAACCTTGGAAAAGATAATATTATGTCTTTCACTTCTGTCTTTCTATATGTAGCTGGTAACTTTTTTTTTTTTTTTATTTCATGTCTTTTCTGGTGCCTAGAAGTTATGCTACAGTACTTGATAAAAAAATTAACAACAGATATTACATCAAAGCATGGTGTAAGACTAACAATTCAAATAGACCTTCTCATAACTTTTCTTTGCATAATAAGTAGGCTTTCTAATACAAAACCATAGATAATTTTGCCCCTAATTTTTAAGTGAAACTTTCATTTTTGTCGTGGCCTCCTGCTATTGCAAAAGAAAAATCTTTTTCTTATTCACATTCCTTTTGCTTTTTTAAATAGTGTATGAAATGTTGTGGTTTAACCCGGCAGGCACCTAAACACTACACAGCCTCTCACTCACTCTCCACCTTCCCAGTGGGATGGGGACAGAAATGGAAAAAAAATTAGTTTGTGGGTTAAGGTAAAGACAGTTTAATAGGACAGAAAAGGAAGGGAAAATAATAATAATCATACACAAAGCAAGTGATGCCCAATGCCATTGCTTCCCACCCGCTGAGCGATGCCCAGCCCGGCCCTGAGCAGCGATCGCTGCCCCCCGGCCAACTCCCTCCAGTTTCTATAGGGGGCGTGACACCGTATGGTATGGAATAGCCCTGTGGGCAGGCTGGGGCAGCTGGCCTGGCCATGCCCCCTCCCGGCTCCTGGTGCCCCTGGCAGAGCATGGGGAGCTGGAAAGGCCTGGGCTGGTGTCAGCACTGCTCAGCAACAACGGAACCTTCCGTGTGTTACCCGCGTTGTTCTCATCCCAAATCCAACACGCAGCACTGTGCCGGCTACTGGGGAGAAGATTAACTCTATCCCAGCTGAAACCAGGACAGAAAACCATGGAGTTTATGGAAATATTTATGGAAACTTTTCTGGAAAAAAAAACATCCTATTTTGGAAGAAAGTGCTGATAAAGTTAAAAAAAATAACAAGCAGCCAAAGTTAGAAAACTGTCATCCTGTTCTTACTCTAACCAGAAAATAAATATATTAAGAGAAGCCATTGATCTGAGACAACCTGTTTCTTAGGAAAGGAATTTCTTCCTATAATATATGAGTGTTCAGCATCTGCCCAGTTCTTTCTGAAAACACCCCTGCAATCTGTTTTCACTTATAAACTATATTAATTTATAAATACAAAGGGAACAGCCCCCCACATGATAATAAAATAGAAACTATTGTTTCCTTCTAGCACTTGTCATTTTTACTAAGCACACCAGATTTTTTTTCAGCCTCCTGCTTTCTTTGCATTTGGCATCTTAACAGTGAAAAGAGATGTAAGAGCAGATGTCAATGTGCTACCCCCTGCCTTCAGAGCAGATTGAATCTTTCGTTATCACCATTTGCAGCCTATTGTGTGCAGACATGTACTCTGAAATTTCCTTAGCAACACTGCAAAGTATGCTTTATGAGAGATATTGGTGGGTGGAAATGTTATTAAATAAACCTTGATACTTTTCCCTTTATGCTTTATCTGTATGACATTTTATTAAAATAACCATAAGATAAGAGTTGGTCCACTTTCCATACAGTCACAAAACAAGCCTGTGTAACGTATACTTAGGTGCAGTTGGCACTCGCATTACAGTACTGCACACTTTCCTCACTGCACTACAACTCTTTTCTGTTTCCACCTCAAAAAGACACAAATTAAATCCTTGATCTTACTGAGGCTAGTGTGCAATTTTAGATACCTTTAATAGTGCCTACAATAATTACCTGCTGTCAATTCCCTCGTTGATTGTGATAAGACTGCTTTGAAAGCCCTCAAGGGTGGCACAGAGTTTGTTTGTCAAGCTTCATTCAATCCTCTTAAGTGGGATTGTCCTGCTGCAGCATGTATATTACATGCGTGTTTGACAAAAAGAGTAACCTGCTTCAAAATTTCATATAAAAATATCCATAATTGCCCAAGAGGAAAATGCAAGTGTCAAGTCACACCCTGAATAGCTCCACCTGTTAACTGTTGAGTCCTCAAAATATGTGTAAGAAGGAGATAAAACACTCTTTGTATGCAACATTTTTTTCCCTCTGTTTTCTTATGCAAGAATTTTCTTGTCATTATTGCAATTAAAATTAATTTTCTAATAACTTATTTGCTCTGGCTGTAAAAAATTATTTACGTATTCTCAGGACTTCTTAAGGCAAAGTTCAAATTTTGAACAGAACAAAAACAGAAACCCTTTTAATATTTTCTGCTTCACTATTACAAGGCAGTTAAATCGATTACATTTGTATTCCCATTAGTACTCCCTGACACTTTACAAAGTGTCAGAAGAAATTACAGTAGGTGAATCTTACCATTCATAGGTAGGCCTAGAACTGTTGCAAGAAGGAAATCAAAACAGAAATTTAGAGCTGTTTGCTAACACTTTACTTTTGGCTTGCTTTCTATCCCCTGTTCTGGCACTGAGTTGTTGTGCAGCAGCACATTTAATTTCTTTGTATCTCAGATTACTCAACATTACTAGAAAGTGCTGTTACAGTTATGAGTCAATCTGAACGTTCTGTTTTCACTGAACATTTTCATTTACCATTTTGCTGAAAGAGAATGTATCAGTCTGATGCAACTTTTAACGCATTTTGTAAATTCTAATTAATTTACCTTTTGAATGTATTTTGAAAGAAGTCACAGTAGAAGTGCAACTCCAATATTGTTAAGGCTCAACAGCAGGTCTTGAAATTAAGGTGATTTGAAAATACAAATTTGTTGGTTTTTATTGATTAGCTAAGGAATTACCCATTAGTGTCAGAGTTAATTTGTATTCTGTTTACGTTTATGGTTCCTTCTTCTAGAGATTCTACACATGAAAAGGTATAGACCTGTCGCAGGAATTTAGAAGCTGTAAGGTATAAATATTAGAGGAAGATTTTTTTTTTCTTATTCTTATGAGACCTTGAAGGTCTCATCCTAGGTTCTGTGGACATTTCTCAATGGGGTAGAACTGGTTTTTTGTTATACATCTTAGTGGTCTCTGCAAAATCAGAGGGTGATGATTCTTGAACTGCTTGGAAGTTGACTGAACTATGTATTCACCAAAGATAAAACTCAGTGGTTGATGATAGGTGTCTGGTGTCTCTCAATGCCCTCCAGATAAGTCTAGCATAGTCACTTTCTCCTGTGTCACCAGTGCTAAAGCTCCTTTCACCTCTCTCCCTTTTCATACCTTTCTTATTTTACATCATTCTATTTAACCCTTTTGGCTATCTTACGAAATACCATCCACCAGGTTTCAAAGCTCCTTATGTCCTTTTCTTTCTCTACCAGTCATATTTCATTCTGTACTTATATTACAATAGACAGTCACAATGGATCATATGATCACAATGCCACACTCCATCATGTATTTTTAAACTTTTTAAACAAGCATCTTTATTTTTCTTTTTTAGTTGCCTATCGTGATTGAAAAAGTCCCCCCTAAACGGCTGAAGAAATACCTCTTTCTCTTATTCAAGGTCTCTTTAAATCTATTTACCCCAGTGTTTGTAAAAGGCTATTCAGTAGTTAGGGGGCAGATGCCTTCTCTTTTCCGACCGTTCATTTGTGGTTTTGTCTGTTCCTTCTTGTGTTAGCTTAAATGCTAACAGGGTGAACGAAGACCTTTGTTTAGTTCCTGCCATAGAAGCCTTGTGTCCTGTATTTAAAGATTTTAGGTGCTGTAGTCACATATAAAAATATTAATGAACAATTAATAAATATTTATCATTGTGTCTATCACCTTCTGATCCAGCTGGGAGAATAATCTCTCCGTCTTCTATATCATCTTTAATTACAGATCTGCAGAGATTTACAGGGAAAGGTTGTATTGTTGTCCCCATTTCACACATGAGGGAGCCACGGTAAGGGTGAAGAAACATATTGGGAGAAAACCACACCTCATCCTAACCTGACCTGACACTGCCTGATATTTTCAAATGCCTGTGGGCTTCCCTTCTGTCAAAACAAAAGTGCAATTTTTTTCAAGTGTAGCAGGACCCATCTGTTTAAGTTTTTTTTTTTCCTTTTGCCACTAATGGCAACAGGATTAATTTTTCATTATTTTCATCTTGACAAGTAAATGTCACCATGCCTGGCAGATCCACTTCTGCAAAGGGGATAGCATCTGCTTTTCCTGAGCATTCTCTGCAGAGCTGCAGAGGTATAAAGAGGATGTGAGTCACATTTATTAATTCTATCAGCAGAAACTGCATGCTCATCTGAGGGCAGAATTTAGGCTCTATTTCCAATGCATAGTCAATTCAAGGACATAGGTGTTAAGTCTTCATGAACAAGGCAGGGGAAGGAAGTGGAAAAAAAAAAACAAAAGCCAAACAAAAAACAAACCACAAAGGCAGCACAAGTACTGCCCTTGGTATTGTACAAGTCCAATAAGAAAATCCTGCAAAATATTAGACCTTTATGACTAAGCTCTGAGGATGGGCTATTCAGTGGGAAGGCAAGATGGCCTTTCCAATATATTGTACAATGCAAATGGCAGGACAGTTGCACAACTGCAAACCTGAACATCTTTATTTTGGTCATATTTCTCAACCAGTACAAAGGTCCTAATGCAATCACCTTAGTGAAAAAATCATAGAACCATAGAAT
>VZTL01060034.1:1230-32906 GCA_013400535.1 Scopus umbretta
AGGCTCCTACCCCGGGGCAACCGGGCGTTTGAAGCGGGGGGTGCCGTGTGGGGCCGGGAGGCGGCTGCCTCGGCTGCGCTGGGCCCGCCGGCGCTGCCGGGCGCTTCCGAGCTCGGCCCGAGCTCTGGCGGCCACGGCGGAGCGGCCAGGCTGGCACCGGGCCGCCAGCTCCCCTTGGCAGGACTTGGCTTTGCCCTTCCCGGCGATCCGGCTGTGCCGTCCTGCTAAAAGCAGGGGAAGAGCCCTCCTGGTGCTGGTTGAAGCTCTCGAGAAGCTGGAGGAGCCCTCGGGATCTCGGCCAGGTTTGCACCGCCACAAGTAAACAGTCTCCCCGCAAATCACTAATCTGCCTCAGTGCCCAGAAGGAGCCCGGAGTGAGCGAGGGGGGTGCCGGCTTTGGTGTGATCCTGTGTTCAGGTGTACCTGCCCTCTTCTCGCCGCCTCAGCTTTCCTACTCATTCGTGCCTGAAATAAGCCCTCAGCCTAGCTGATAGGCAAGCGCTTTGTTCCGCTTCAGTTGCGGTCTTTATCTTCTCCTCCGAAGGGAACTCTCTTGAAGCTTGTTTTGAATGGAAGGAGTCCAGGTTTGGAGCAGTTGGGTTTTATTTCTTCTGGTCTTTTGGCTGTCAACCCAGCTACCTTGTGCCATGAGGATCGGCAAAGGCTGGAAGATGACGACAGGACTGTCGAGGGCAGATTGATCTGCATGGCTGGGGTTATTAATTCAACTTCCCCTCTACCACCTTGCTCTAGTGTTACCCTTGGTTGCTGCTAGCTGTGTGCTAGTCGGTGCTGGGTGCTCATGTACGGGAAGATGTGCTTAGATGTGAGTTATCTTGCCGTTAGAAGTGCAGCTCGGATGGTGGGGGGGGTGCTGGCTGGGTGGTTTGGGGTCAGGGTGGCGCTGGGCACCTGTCACGCTGCTCCAGTCGTGCGCCCTGCACAGGCTCACGGGCTTATTACAGCCCCGCTGCCTCCCTGTGCTTTACGTGCTCTCCTAATTTGTGTGTAATCTTTTCCCATGGACTTTTTGTAGCCCTTCCAGTCCCATCCCTCATGTGGTGTTAGTGGTGCTTAAGAAAATCTCTCCTGGGCACCCTCTTTTCTGAGCGCGTGCTGAAAAGTCTCTGTTTTACTAATCTGATTATTTTAATTTTTTTAATGCAGCACAGCTCAGGGGCTCCCGAGGCCTTTTCTTTTCCAGGCACAAGCTAGCATATCACTTAAACTTTTATCAGCGCTGGCAATTTCAGTTCAGAAACTTAAAAAGGGACTTGGCATTTTTAGAAATCATCTCAGACCCATGAATTTTAAGATCTTGCATTTAAAGTGAAAGAAAATTATGCTTTCTGGAGGTAGAACAGGTTTGAGACTTAAGCATGTCTTTCAAGTGCTTTCATTTCCACCTTCCCCTCCCCAGCTTTCTCACCATCATTTCCTGAAGCTTGAGGAGCAGGGAATGAATCTGCTGGGAAACACAATCAAAATGCACTCATTCTTTTACTTTCGAAGTCCCCAATTAAGGCCACATGGGCAAACATTTCGGAGGTTGTGCTGGGGCGTAAAGATCCAGCCAAACAAATCCAAATTCAGGATCTGAGCCCAGGTTACAAATTGCCTCCAAAATGAAGGGCAGTTGGCCAGAATATTTAAGTTTGCACTTCAAGTAGTCATGCTTTTGTTTTCATTTGGGGCAAGGTGGCCCGTAGGATTTCTAATTGGGGCCAGGCCTGTTTGCTGAATAAACATAGCTTTTTAGGGGTTGGTGTGACTTCTAGCTTTTCAAAGCATTTTTAAAGCTCAAGATGAAGCATTATAGTCTATGGGATTTTAGCAAAGACGTGTAGCTACTCTTTCTGGGCTGCCAACCTTCCTGGGACAGAGCTGGTGCAGCTGAACTGCTGCTGCTAGCGTCCAAAAGGCAATGCTGATAAAGTGGGATGTGTAACGCATCTCGAGCCACAGCCAGCCATCCCCATACAGTTCTGCTAGCTGCCCGCCCCCAACCCTTGGCGTAACGCAGGCGGCAGGCTGAAAACCACGCGAGGAGTGCTGGTGTTGAACTTCTCAGCTTTTAATATTTGTGTGCTGCTGAATTCACGGAGGGGGGGAAGGGAACTGTAACTTCAGGCCTTTTATTTCTCTTGCTTGCCTTAACTCGGGGACTCGTGTAATTTTGGCTTACTGAAGCTCTCCCGCATTCCTCACTTCCCAATCCATGCAAACAGCTGCTGGCTCGAGTAGCGTTCAAGCAGCGAGAACCGGCAGGAGGCTGAAATACGCCCCTTGCTCCTCCTTTGGACCAGCAGTCCCAGCGCAGGAAATATTTTTCAATTCTGACGGGGAAGTGAATGTCGGAGCACGCGGCGCTCGCGTGCGATCGGTCCAGGTACCTTTGCTCGCGTGTGGGAGCCGGTAAGGGCGTGTGGTCCAGGATTCAAAGCAACGCTGCCGTCCGAGGGGGTGAGCAACAGGCGTTTGTCATCCAGCTGTTCTCGGCCGGTGTCCCAGCGAGTGCGAGGTGGTACATGAGGGAGGCAGCTCTTCTGCTGGGATACCGTCTTTTTTTTCCATTTCCTGCTGCTGTGTTTCAAAAAGGAAGGAAAACAAATCGTCGACTCCCTCCAAACAGCCTCCCTCTGTGCTCCTGCTCTGCTTATGGCTGTAGAATGTGCCGATGAGTATTTGGTAACAGCAACAACTTTGGGGAAAAAATGGTGTTGGTTCTCTATTTGGGGTTCAGAGCACCTCATGCAGGTGGGTAGGACAGAAAACCCCGCAGCCCTGCTTTGGCTCACGCTGGTCCAAGGCGAGCATGGACATGCTGGTGGTCGCTGAGGAGGAGACGTGTCGGTGTGAAACCTGCTATAAAAAGAGGTGGCGGAGGCAGGTGTCGGGTTTGATACCTCAAGTATTAATTTGCTGCTTTGAGCAGTAAAATAACCATCCTTCGTACATTAGAGGAGAACGAATTGAATAGAAAAGATCAGTTGCAGAGACCGGGGTCTTTTGTTGGTGATCTAGAGTGGTTTGTCACCAACACCAGTCGAGCTGGGGGTGTTCTGTAAAAATCTCAGAGCAGCTCATAATTTACAATGAATTCCTGGAGAAAGTGTTGCTTTCCTCTTATAAATGCAGACATGTGGGTGTGTCTGTTCTTTGCTCTCTCTTTTTCTATTTCTTGCTGGCTTAAGCTAGCAAGCCACACGAGCATGATGGATGGGACGCTCCACGGAGCGTGGGATCTTTCCCCATCCGGCAGGGATGTCATTCTCTGCGCAGATGGCATCCTCCAGTGGAAGCCACCCACTGCTTCTCTGCCTCTTGGGAGACCTGAACTTTTCCATTTGATGGGAAGGAAGCTCACAGCTCCCTGCTGACTGCTAGGAGATAAGCGAGCAATCAATGACGTGAGACCTTAGGAGGGAGAAGGCAACTTTATGTTAAAACAAAACGAATTTCGCTCCTTCACAGTCATACCCGCCTGCTCACGAGCACCAACACGGGGATCTGCAAGTTGCACGTCTGGCATTCAGGCATCAAGACATGTGTGTCCAGGTGGTTTGGACAGGATTCCTTGCAACGACACAGACAAGGAATGCCAAATATCAAACCTCTGGTGTGTCTTGGACAGCTTGGCGACCATGTGATGGGTTTGGGTCTGCTTTTTTTACATCCCCTTGGGGCTAAGAGTGATGGTGACCTTTTGTCTCTGCTTCCTGTCCCTTCTCTGTGAGTCCTAAGGATTTACTTACTGCCCTTTGTGTCTTTATCTGGATGTTTTGACTTCCTACCCCATTCTCTGTTCTTCCCCAAATCATCTCTTAATGGCTTGAGTCTCTGGCTTGAGTCTTTGTTGACGCAGATTGTCTGTTGCTTCAAGATGTTCCTCGTTTTTCAACCTGAGAAGCTGCAGCTAGGTGTGCTGGGATCTTGAAGTCGTGCTAAATCACTGCCCTTGGCACAGGCTGTTTATTACACCCTACGTTCCTCCTGGTGCTTCTGTACTCATTCCCATCCATTCTTGGCTCAGATCACACTCAACGTATGTATTGCTGCAACTCGCAGTCTGTGAGTAAAGGATTGTCTTCTGGTTTTGTGTGTGTATAACACTGCATGGAAGAAGTCAAGGGACTGATCCTGCATCAAAACTGAGCGATCAGAAGCCTGAATGGAGCTGACATTGCAGCCCTGGGGCTCAGATCAATGAGAAGAGTTTGGGAATTGCTTGTGTAACCAAGTCATTCGTGCGCACAAGCGCTCGGGAGAGCTCCTGTGCGCAAGCTGGCAGCTTATGTTGGGGGGGATCAGAGATAATGCTGCCAGGACTGGCGCTGAACACGGGTGGAGAAGGATGCAGAGTGGCTGCTTGGAGCATCTGAACTTGGGTCAGGGCTTACAGATCTGCCCAACACAGATCAGCAGCAGCTCTGGGCTGGTTTTGTACAGGTCTGCAGTGACTGATGGTGTCTGGGGCCACAAACTGTAAGAAGCTGAGTCTCTCTAAAGAGTTTTTGCTCTAAATTAGTAAGAAAAGTTGCTAGCATTGGCAGGGAGTGGGTGGTGGTACCTCATTTGCCCCCGACCAGAGGGTTTTTAGGCCAATCCACTTCTCTGTAGTCTTCTAAATGCATAGTGAGCATCTTCTGTGAACAGCTGGGCTTGTTTCCCTCTCTTAAATGACTTGTGTGGCACGGGTGCAGGGTGAGGTGGATTCGGGGCATCATTCTCAGCTGCGTGTGCTCTCTTTGTTTCTTGCTGCAGGTCCCCCAGAAGAAAATGGTGTAAGGCCAGCCAGCACAGCTGCCACTTCCAATCGCGGCGTGCCCAGACCTCAGGGAGGAACATGGCAGCAGCTCAGGGAGCAGGAAGCAGTTCAGCCGGGCCATCCGGACTCCCCGGTTCTGCCCCGGGGCACAGCAGCAACTCCACGGCAGTGGCAGTGTGGGAATGGCAGGATGAATTTGGCAGGTGGAGGCCATACCGAGGGAACGTCTGCAGCTACATTGAACAGGTTTTTCAGGCCTCTCAGCAGAAGGGCCGGCGTTCAGGGTCAGGGCTTGTCAGCAGTATCCCTTTGGGACATGTGGATCCTGTCTTGGCCCCCTATGTCATCGATATCCCAAGTTTGACACAGTTCCGGCAGGATACAGGTAAGGGAGCTTCTCTGCCTGTGCTGGGGTTTTAATGAGGCTGCTTGTGTGCTTGGAGATACACAGGACCTTGTTCTGCACGGGAGAGCCCTACAAAGCTCTACTGTCACTGCTGGGCGGTTCTTTGATGGGTGGCATGTCCGCTTCTCTCCTGATGCGGTCGGCTGCCCGACACATTAGCACAGGAGCAAATCTGTGTTGGCTGGCATGAATCTGCAGGGCTGGGTGCAGGCAGACAGTGGTGATCTCTTAAGGAGCCTCATCATGGGACCTCTGGAGCTCAGTGAGCCAGAACCCTCAGCGCTGCAGACTTTCTTCCTGCCCCCACCCACATCCATTCAAGACCACTTGCATAAAAAGCTCTTTTTACGATTCAAACCCTCCCATTTGAATCCCTTATTCCCTCTGTGACTGGAGTGCCAGCTGCTTTACCTTGGCATGCCGCCCTGTGCAAGCTGCTTTGCGAAAGCCTGCAGCCCCCGCAGAATGCTGTAATGTTGCAGCAGAATATTCCCCACACTTGTGCTATATGAGGCTGACTTGCTTCCTCCCAGGGAGGAAGGGCAGGCTGGTCTTAATAGCAGGATTGAGACCTAATTTTTATTCTCCTCTCGTCTCTCTTGGGGTCACTGAGGCTAGCAGCTCAAAATTTACTGAGGTGACTCCTACCCTCTCTTGCTGCTGCTGTGCTGAGCAGCTGTAGTTTAGAAAGAGGGCAGGGTGGAATGCATGCTCTTCATCTCTGGAAAATCCAGGGAGATTCCGGATTACACACCACGACTTAATGGCTACTTTGGAAAATTCTCAGTGCATCAGTTTCCCCTTTGCCAACATTTTTCCCATCACCCCAGGACACAGTCAAGCGTCACCCCAAGCTTTAGAGATGGGCAGTGCTCTGGTTTCTTGCCAATTGAAGCAATAAGTAAGCAATATCTTGAATCAACTGCACGATTGGGCAATTCCTACAGGAAAGGGAAGTGGTTGGAGCAAATGTGAGTGGTCATCACAGCTGTATCTGTGTTTTTATTCTGACTTGGTGACCTTGGGGTTAGTTTTTCCTAGGGGTGTCCTGGGTGAGGAGCTTTCTTAGCGGGACGCCTTAGCAGATCTGGCTCAGCATGGCCTGTTTGAGCACCTGGAAGCCCTGCTGAGGCTGTGGCTTCCAAGCAGCACAGCATGGACCACCAGAGCTGGCACCAGTGGCTGTTCCTTTCTTGTTTTCTTCATGCCAGACTTGTGAAGGAATCTTTCAGCCAGTGCTCCAAAACATGGGCAGTAGTCCTGGGCTGTGTCTTGTCAGGAAAGGGCCCAGTTTGGCGAGGCTGAGCAGAATGCCTGTGGGAGACTGAAATACGTGTCCCAGTGTGAATGGGACATCCTTCTCCACAAGTAGAGCTGTCTCTCCGCAAAGGTCTTGAATCTCTTTAGACCCTTGTGAAAGATCTCAAAACACCCAGTGAATCTTGTCTGTCACAGGATGGTTTGGAGTTGGTCATCTCTGGGGGACAGCACAGTACAATTTTGGAAATTATGTTGGCTGATGTAATCTCATCTTTTGGACTAGATCTGTGGTTGAGTTGTTAATAACAAAAAGGCTGATTCCACTTCAGAGGTCTCCTGCAGTGTTTCCCACTGATTTGGAGGGGTGCTGATCAGAGCGGCCAGGTCTGGGAGCCTCTGTCCACAAGTACCTATGTGCTCTGCGGCGTGACTATTGGAAACGTTCTCGTATCCCCTTTCAGTGGCCCAGTTCTAAGGAAAGCTTTTCTTCTCTGCTGGGCTTTGCTTCAAACGTGAACCTTTCTGAGCAAGCAGCCAGCTGACCTTTGTCATGTGCTGGAGAAAAGAATCTCCGCAGGAAACATCCCCATGAAAAATCTTTAAACAGAGCAAAAAATAGGCTGTTGTATTCTGCTCATTAGCTATTAGACAGACAAATAGGCTCTTCAAAGGAAGCCAGGGAGAATAACAGGAAGCCAATGTTAACGGGACCAGCATCCCCACCAACGGGGAGTGACAGCTGTGCAGGGGAATCTTGCAGGCAGGATTAGCTGTGGGCTTCAGCTGCTGGCCGAGGCAGATTAGCTGGTAGTGAGTGCAAGGGAGCAGCAGGAGTTGTCCTCTTGCCGCAGCTGTTTGCCCACCCTGGAGAGGAATGCCAGTTTCCCTGCCAGCCTGGGGGAAGGGGGATGTTTTCCAAGTGCACAGCTTTGGTCTTGTTATTGACTCCTAAAAGCTTTTCTCCCTGCTGCTGTTTTGGGATGTTGAAAATACAGGTTGCTACAAACTCCTCAAGTCCTCTCTGTGCTACTTTTAGCTTCTGACCTGCCAGTGGAGCAGGGGCAGCCTTGCTAATCTCTTCTGAGATGTGTCCCACTGGGCTTTCTGACACCTTGCTTTACCCGTGGTAGTCCCCCTTCTCTTCGGAGCAGGTTCCCTCCACTCACCTCTAAATGTAGTTCATTTTTCACCGTCTTACTTCCAGCCCAGTCTCATCCTCACTACTCCTTCTGTTCAGGGGTTTATCTGTGATGTTGCCCACCTGTTGAGGCCATAGGTTGTGCGTTTCTAAAATTTGGCAGGACTTGTTTGCTGGATAGGAGCAGTCATTGCTAGAGTTTGCACTTGGCTGTTCCATCTGCTTTCCCACATTTTTCTGTTGATTCCTGGCTGGGGAAGGTCAGCTTGGTTCTAACTGACACCTTCTGCCCTGACTTCTGCCAGAGGAAGGTCTTGTTCCACAGGAATCCCTGGGCTTCCTGGTTGAGCCACTTGGGTTCAATCCCAGTTCTTATGGGGGAGGTTGCTGCGTTTCACTGGCTACTGGTAGCTTTTTCGGTATGCTGATGAGATGCTGTCTGTTGGATGGTGTCACTGGAGAGTCCTGCTCTGCAGTAAGCAGGATGCTTGGTGCTGCTCTGGCTGCTGAAGCAGGGGTTGGGAGTATGTGCTGGACCTTTCCTGGCTGCTCATCCCCTGCATGGGCTGAGGCAAGCCATTCCAGTCCCCAGTGCCTTCAGCCTTCCAGCAGAAACATGAGCCCTGCTGTTCCTTGGTATGGCACGTTCTGCCTTTATGTCAGCTCTGGAGCTCAGATCTGTCTTTCCTGATTTAGTTTCTGCAATGACACGTGGGACGTACATCTGCGCTCCAGGTCTCCTTATGGTCTGACCACCAAAGCGCTGTGCAGAAACTACCAGCACCGTTTACAAAGAAGCCCAGGAGTGTGACAGGAGCAGAGGTGCGACTTTCATGCTGTCAAGCAGAATTTTTAGCAGTCAGGAGGCAGTTAACGCCCTTAGGGTTTGAGTCAAGTCCTAGTGGCTTCTGCAGTATCCCAGTACTGTGGGTAGGAAGGATAGCGGTGTGACATAGGGATACTCGAGCCAGCCAGAGCCTGAACACAGGTAGCGATTGGGGTTTGGCAGTGTGGAGTCCCACGTGGGCTGTCTTCCCTCTTCCTTGGGGTGTGCTTGTTGGGTGCAAACCTTGCTTGGATTGTCTGTCCAAGGAGCCACCAGCAATATCCTGGGGCAGTTCTCCACAGGCTTTAGGTGTGGATACTTGTTAATGTGCCCGTTTTCACCTGGGGTCCTGGAGCATAGTGTCCTAACTCTCATGACAGCTGAGGAGGCTTTATTTTATTTTTTTTTCCTCTTGGTGCTGTTCTCTGAATTCCTCCTGTGTCATAAGGACTTGCTGCATCCCTATTCACCCCCACCTGCATGCATCCCCAGACTTGCTTGCCCCGCAGCATTTCCCATTCCTCCTTCTCAGTGCAGAGCGCTGCTGAGGATTTTCCCAGCAGCAGCAGTTTTGACCCTGCTGCAGGAACCGTTTTTGCAGAGCTTCTGTCCTGTTGGCTGGCTTACCTGCCTCTCATTAGGCTTTTTCTTTTGTAAAGAAAGGAATAAAGTAACCAGGAGTGAAGTCGCCCTGGAGAGCCAGGCTTCCAGGGGGTTTTGAGCTCCTGCTGTTGTGGTCGAGCGGCCTTCTAAGAGCAGCGTGTCTGCTTTCATTTCTCTTCCTTTGTCTGAACAGCTGCTCTCTCCAGTTTCCAAATTACTTCGTTGTCCTCTTCTCTCTAGTCTTGCTATATCTCCCAGCAGTCACGGGCCTGGAGAAGCTGGCCCTGTCTGTCCTCTCCAAAGTCCTCGACCTGGCCCTTGTGAGACTTCACCCACTCCCCCAAGAGCAAAATTGCTCAGACCCTTGTGTGGCAGAGTGGGCGTTTAGCCCCTTAAGCGCTTCTGCAAGGCACTTCTCCACGGCGTTGTGTCTCTATAGTTACTCTGTTGTCAAGGCTGTGGGAGTTGGGTTTTTTTTTTTAAACCAGATCTGTGCCTCAGCCTGATTTTTTTTTTTTTAAACTTTTCTTTTTTTTTTAAGGTCAGGGAGGCATATGTGATCGCTGTGCCTTTGTGCTTGGGCGTGTCTGCCTTCGCATCATCTCTCCTTTCCTCCTTTCCCACCCTTCCTCCCAGCAGCTTTTGAACCTGTTGCCAGCCCACAATCAGATTTGGCAGAGGGACAGGGATCTCAGGGGTGTGTGTTTCTCTAAGCTTCATGAGCAAACCCAGCCCTGTTGGGAAGAGAAACTCTGTTAGTGCCCCTGCCAAGTGAGAGGTGAGGAAGGCCACCCTGATGTAGACACCGTAGATCTCTGCAGAAACAAGTCCCTGAGTCCAGGTCCCCCTTACTTCTCTGCTCACAAAATGATTTTTTTTTTTCTTTTTTCCCGCCCCTTCCCTCCCCATGCAGGGACGATGCGGGCTGTCCGCAGGCACCTCTTCCCTGGGGATTCCGCTGCTGGGCAGGGCATCGTCTGGGAGTGGCAGAACGATGAAGGCGGGTGGTCCCCCTATGAGATGAATGTCTGCGTGTTCCTCGAGCAAGCCCGTGCCACGAACCACCAGCGAGTAGATCTTGGACCCTTGGGCTACAACTATGAAGTTGACTTTGTGGCTCAAGTCCAGACCAACAAGACCACGAGGTTCCGCCGTGGTGTTCAGAGGCGCCTGGATGCCCCGTACCCCGTGACAGCCTCCCCGGCACCCCTTCACACGGGTGTGGCTTGTTCCTGCCAGCAGTGCTGGCTAAATGGTGGGACTGGTCCCATCACCACACGCTACCGCCACTCCATGATAAACTTTCCCAACTCTTCCGCTACTCATCAGGGTTCCAGTAGGACAGTGTCAGTAAGTTCTTCTAGCGTCGGCTTCGTGCCCTATAACAAACCAACTTTGTCTGGAGCAAGGTCAACCCCGAGACTCAATGCACAGAGCACCTGGGCTTTGCCTCAAGCTGGGAGCCCCAGCACAGGACTGTCTGCATCTAATGGAGTCAGGTACAGACCCTAATTCACCTTCAAATAGTGTGTGTGTGTGTTTGAGAGACGTGCTGCGCTCAGGTCTTCGTTATCTAGGAGCCTCTCTGTCCCACAAGACTTTAGAAGGGTTTTCTCCCTAGACTGAGAGGTGTGTTTGTGCCTTTGTGTCTAGTACAGTGGATGAGAAGGCTTCTTCTCTGCTTTTCCCTTCTTTTCTCTCATTTGAAGTCTAGTCCCTGTCTACTAGTCTCCCTGAACCACTGGAGAAAGCAGTCAGGTTGATACACTGCAGGTTTGAAGAAATGAAAGGTGATTTGTGGCATTTCTGGTTACACTTAAAAATAATTTTGAGGGGTACTGAGTGAATGAAAAGGGGACTCGTGAGCACCCTTATTAAATTCAAAATCTGCAGTAAACACAGAGTGGAAAACCGTTCTGTTCAAAGCTTCAAGGAGGGACCACAGGACTTACTGCATGTGGCTGAGAGCTTGTGAGTTCTCTGACAAAATCAGGAAGTCCATGCTGGACATTTTTAAGGTGAACAAGTGGAAAAAAAAAAACAACCCTAAGAAAAAGATTTGATCAAGGATTTCTTAAATCCATTATGAATATGTTCAGAAAACCAAATCAGTAATTTAATTTTCCTTTCTTTTGATACCTTGAACCATATTGATCCCCCTCGATCTGACATCAGTGGGGTGAAACTAGCAATTTGAGTGGTGTCCAGGCTGTTTGTCAGCCTAAATGCTGATGCAGAGCAGAGGTACCACTGGATAATTGTTAAAGAGGTTCATTTTGCACGAGTTGAAGTGTTGTGGGGCTTCACTGTTGCGATGTTGGAGGACTGGAAGCACAGTCAGGACTGTAAGCAATTTAAAATCCAGCTAAGCCTCGCCTTGTGAGGGTTGTTTGCCACGTCCTTTGCCTTCATCTTTCTTCTGTGACCCTCTCCTGGCTGGGTGCTCAGGGTGGGCTCCGGCTCTCTGGAGGGAGCTAGTTACTTTGAAGGAGGGACTGGCAGCTGTTGAGGTGCTAGCTGAGGTCTGGCTTTCCTTGGTTCTTTGAGCTGTCACCCCTCAAACGCTCCAGCTTGTATGGATGGGTGACGCATGCTGGCTGCTGCTTGATTTTCACCATGGCTCTTCTCGGACAGGGCTGAAACTGCTGCGCATCTTGCAGCACAGGATCTCCGCTCCCGTCAGGGGCTGGAGCCGAAGGAGGGCTGTGTTTGCACCTTGCCAGTGTGGGAGGAAGGGCTTTGCTTCTCTTCAGGCCTTTCGGCTGTTGCCAGTTAAATGAAAAGCAGTCTCGTGGGCTGACAGCTCGGCTCCTCTCCACAGTGTGGGCTGCTGGGCCAAGTGGTGGTCAGTTATCCCCCGTGGGCTGGAGCGGGGCTGTGGCACTGCGCTCCAGCGGGGATTTTGGGGCTGGGAGAGATCAGTGTCACGCTTAGAAAGCGGGGCACTTCCCTCCATGTTCTTGTGGGATGGCCTCTGAAGCCTGGACACACAAATCAAGCCAAATCGCCACTAACTGGTTTCAGGGTCTTAACTCTTCCTGTCTGCAAACCTTTGCTAGCAGAGGTCTTTGTGGCCTGTCTGGTGGTAATACTTGCACAGAGTATCTCCCAGCATTAATCTGAGGACCAAGCAAGGGCTGTCTGGTTGCTCCCTCCATTTGTAAACTGCTGCAAGTGTATGGAGCAGTACACACATTTCGCTGTAAATAATCCAGGTGCTGAACTGCTGTGTGAGCACCTGAGAAACTAAAGGGGAACTTGTCAGGGCTGATTTACCTGTCCAAGTTACGCTGAGTAAATACAGAGATAAGAGATAGAAGCGTGTTGAAAGCACATTCTGCCAATTACATGAGGTGCAGGGGTTTGAGGTTTATTTTGAATCTCATTTGTATTTTAAGCACGATGGTGAATCTTCAGATATTTTCTTTAGTGTCGTATCAGGACTTTCCCTCTTTGGGGTCATCTGAGTGAAGTGACTTCCCACATCCTGTTCTTTCTCATGGTCTTTTTCTGGTGCTTTCTTTGCACCTGGTGATTTTTTTGTGGCATCTTAAGCATCCACAATACTTCTGTGTTCTGGTCACCTTTGAACAGGGCTGACAACCAGAGCTTGGTACTGCCTGCAAGAGCCCCGAGTAAGGCGTTTGCAGTCTCCTGAAGAAGCTGCTGAATTTCCCCCACTCACAGGAGCTTCTGGTCAGTGTGTGGGGCTGCTGGGCTGCCTGGAGCCTGCGTCCTTCCTTCCCCAGAGCCTCAGCGTGATTTGTAGAGTGACTCTTGTGGTGGGAATTGCTGATAAAAACAGAGAGTCAAATGCTGCAGCAGTTGCCCTGCAAGTCTGGCTGGAGCCGATCAGGGTCTGGGTATGTTGTGTGCTACCGATGGGGGTATAGGTTGTCCTGAAAGGAGGGAGGATGGGAGATGTGTTGGAGAGGGTGGCACAGGATCCTTGCTGTGAACTGAGCCAACAGCCCAGGTGATGCTGGCTAGGAGAAGAGGGACAGCCAGGAGATCTGTGGATGCCCAGCCAAGGTGGCTGGGGAGGACATCGTCGTGGCAGCCTGCTGGGCTGGGTGCCGGGAGCTGCCGGGGCAGCGGGCAGCTCTCAGCAGCTGGCTAAACCCTCGGACAGGCAAGTGCTGGCAGAGCTTGTGCTGGGTTAATGCAACAGCCCTCCAGGGGTGGTGTATGCCCCCACGCTCCCTGCTCAGCTGCTCCAGCTCAGTCCCTTCTCAAGCACCACTGAAGGTGGCTTTTGTGGCAGGAGCATCTGGTCCGCTCCACGATGACCAGCCTGGGCCAGCAGCAGAGGGCAGAGCCCTCCCAGAGCGCTGGGACTGCTGCGGGACTGGTGGAGGTGCTGGCCGTAGACGAGCAATGCCGTGGCTGGTTGAGGTCCGGCTGTTGCAAACTGTTCTGCAGTTCAGCTGTTTGTGGTGTGCAAGGGGTGAGGTGGCTGGTATCTTGGCAATAATCCCCGGCCAAGCCAGACTTTCTGGGGGCTGCAAAGGGATCATACAGTTAAATCTTTGCTGGGGACAGCAGAACATGCCACATGTGGAAGGCAGCAGCTCTTCCAATGCTTGGAAGGGAGCGTGCGAGTGCTGGCAGAATTGTGTGACAGGCACCCTCTGTGCAAACCCTGCACCCCCAGCTGTGAGTCTTGGTCCCCGCTCTCCGGGCTGCTGGCTGGCTGTCCCCGATGGGGTGTGAGAGTGCCCTGAGCACGGATGCCACTGCCCGTGCTTGTTGTGGCAAGCGTGACCATGAACCCCTGGCAGGACCCGAGCCTGGCCCAGATGTGGGGATGCTGCTGGGCACTTGCCTGGCTACAGGGCTTGTCCAGGAGGTGGTTTTGCAGGCACGATGTTAGGAGCTGTCTTTATCTTTACAACTCCCTTTCTGTTCATTAACACTGGTGTTTTCCACTAGACTTTCTGTGGAAGCCTCTGTTTTGTATACCCTGCTGCAGGAGCATGCATGGATCACAGATCCAGTCCGTGGCTATGCGCTGAGCCTGAATGAAGGCAGCAGCTGGGGGCTCACCAAAACGGATCCTGGAGAAGGGCACAACAAGGATGTGTGGTGGTGACTCTTCATGGATGATGGACGATGTCTGGATCTCCAGTCCTTTGGGATTAGTTTTGTCAGCGGTGCTCTCCTTCCTCCATGCCAGACAGACAAATGCATGCAGGGAGGCAATCTCTGTCTTCCAGTATAGTGCCATATGTGAAAGACTTTCAGCACCAGCTGACAGCTCGAGATGGCTTTTCCTGCCACCCGTGTGCTGGGTTTGAGTCGGAAATGCCGCTGGGTGGGTGTAATTGCTCCTGGCTGGGGTTACAGTCTCAGGCTCATGAAACCCATGTTCCAGCAGAAAATGCTATCACTTCTGTGAATTAGGAGAAACCCGAGTAGCAACCTCTAACAATGTGTTTCATTTAATTCCTAAGACCAGAACATTCCTTTTATCACTATAATTATTATCATTTTAACATTATTTTATCCCCTAGGTTCCCTGTCTTCCCCCCTCAGCTGGGCTTGGCGTGGCAGAGTGATTAGTTCCCCTTCCCTCGCAGTCGCTGCCCCATCTCTTCCTGCATCACCAAATAGTGCGGCCTTTGTGGTGGTGAAGACGAAGCACTAATTATCCTCCACTAATTATCCCACCGAGGGTTTCTGTCTGCATCCGGCATGCAGCATTGCTCATTCGTCTGAGCTGTGATGTGCAATTCCTGTGCTGGCCTGTGCTCAGAGGCCGAAGGGAAGGGAGCAGCGAGCTGCGGTGGATCCTCTGGTGTCTAATAAAGGTTGTGTTGTGCTCATCCCACAGCCTGTGGCTCCAAAGCAGCCCTGGTGGATTACTTGCTTTTATGGAACTGCTTATCTTCACAAAGCTTGCAGTGATGACCCAGCTCCTGCCTCTGGGAGCTGAGCTGCAATTGGCAGGGGGCTCAAAAGGTGTTAGGGAGAGACTGAAAGATGGTGCAGTTGTGTACACACAGTTTCTTTAGGAAATACAGCTAAAAATGGCAGTAGCGAAGAAAACATCTCTCCTGCAGAGCTGAGAAAGAGGTGTACTTTGCCCTGGAAGGCTGCCTACTTCCCTGTGTGGCTGTGACAGTTATTACCAATATTTAGGCAGGAGTAGTCCCTGGTACAGGCTGTTGGGAGCACAGGCATGCCTGAGCTTTTGTGGCATTGGCATGATTAAATACATTCCCTGCTTGCTGGAGGGCGGATGCTGGTGTGAGAGGGGGTGGAGCTCGGGCACTTCAAAACACGGGTTTAACTTCCCCGTGCTCTCAAGAGGGTCAAAGCCACTGGAAAACCCAGAAAGGAGTGCCAAGGCTTAAATAGATGTTAATATCCTTGGCTCTGCTGCTAATGTATTAAATACATGTGGGCAAGTTATTTTGCTTCTTGGTGCGTTAGTTTCCTCCTGCGTATTAAACACAGTTCGTGAATCCAGCCTCCCTCACAGATGGCACTGAAATCCGCAGATGGAGCGTGCCCCAGCAAGGGTCATGTCCTTATATCAGTGCTGTTAACTGGATCTGTGAAGCAGGGGTCAGCACCTTGCTGCGTGCAGATGCCCAGCCACCTCCTGGTGCGATCCTTCCCATCCCATGCAGGAGAGTGCCTGTCTATGGCGCAAGAGCTGCCCCGCTCCCCGTGCTGTGCTGGCTAGGTACAGAGAAGGGCACTCCTGAAATGTGGGGAGGAGTGCCCTGCTCGTAATAAGAGTAAGTGAAGCTGCAGGAAGCAATCTTCTGGGGGATATATTAATTAGTGCCCCAGCCAGGCAAATCCCCGCTGTAGCTCCGTTAGCCCCTCTGAGCTTATGTGGCTTTGGGTGCCAGTCCAGGCTGTGCCTGCAAATAAGGCAGGCAGCTCGAGTGGAGAGGATTTTGTTTAAAAGTGTAGGGAATGGGGGCCTTGGCAACTGGGGAAGGATGTGTTCCTAGGAGGAGTCTGGTGCTGTGCCCCCAAATCTCCCATAGGGAATGACCCACGGTCAGTGCTTTGTAGGATCAGTAGGTGTAACCAAGGGACCAGAACCTGGGCAGGGCTCTTTCCTTTTTTCTCTCCTCCATTGCATTTTTCAGTCTTTGTCTGTAGGCACACCCACCAGCTCCTTGTGGCGGTGGGGGGGTTCTGCTCGGTGCTGGTCCTGCCCAGCCCATTGTGACTTGTCCCACAGCCCTCTGTTAGCTGGTGTGGTTCTGCTGCTGGGCGCTCCTCCTGAGCGGGAGCAGGGGAATCTCCTCTGTTTGGTGCCAGGAGCAAAACCACAAATCCACGTGGCTTTGTGCAGCTCACCAAAAGTCTTCCCTTCGGTCTGGGTTTTGGCATCATCTTGAGAAGAAAGGTAGGGGAGAAACTGCTGTGTGGTCATTAATGTCATCGTACGCTCAGTTAGCCCTGGGAAGGGGGTTAGACCTTTAGATGTTGTAGCACTTGGTGTTAATGTGAAGCAGGGCTGGATGCAGCCCTGATCTGGGAGGAGAGGTGTTGGCTGTTGTCCAGAGGGCTACAAAGATGCTGTGATACAGGAATATGTGGCCTGCTGGCTGGTGTGCAGAGAGAGAGGAAGGAAGGAAGGGCTGTATCAGGTGGGCAGTTGCTACAGGCTTCCCTATTTCTGCTCCATTACGATATTGTGTACATGCAGCTTAGGTGATGTTCAGCTCAAACCTGGCTGCCCAGTGTTTGAAATGGCAGCAGCCGTGGACGCCACACTTCCTTCTCAGTCTTGTGCTTTGCTGTCTCACCGGTGTTGCAGTATCTTGAAATTCTGGAGAAGCGAGTGGTTTGGTCATGCTGAAATGTCTGCCCCGGCTGCCTCCTATAACGGATTGCTACACTCTGCTTATGGGAAGCAGCGATGGCAAATCTTATGAGGATCTTCCTGCTGTAACTTAGAGAACAGTGTTTTATTTTGCTTTCTTCACAACCTAGTGACCCCTGCTGCACTCAGTCACCTCTGGTGTAGAGAGCAGCAGGAGAGCAGGAGCTGCAGCGAATGGCAGGACAAAATTCCATTTCTTCACCCCAGCCTAGCTCTGTCTCTCTCCCAGGAAGCCAGTGCTGGTACGGTGATACTGGAGTAGCTTGAGTCTGAGCTGATGGACTAAATACATATGTTGGTGCTGCTGGCAAGTCTGCTCTCAGAGTCGAGGCACAGCCTGTGTTATACTACAATAGCAATATCCTTTCCTGTTACCTCTTCCCCTTCCTCCTCCAAAAAACCCCGCTTCAGACCCAGGGTAGGCTCTGAGTAGTGTTTCTGCACCTTTTTTGGCGTGGCAACACTTCCTCCCATGTACCATGGCTGCAAATCTACCTGGGCAGTATTGTGGCAGAGATACCTCAAAGCACTGTGGATTTCCCTGGATTTCATCAGCCTTATGTCTGGGGCTTTCTGCAGATGTAAAAGAAATTGCAGCGCGTGGCAGCCCTGCCAGTCCACTCACCTGGTGTCGAGCGGATGGGTCAGCACATCCTACGATGTTGTTAGCTGAGATGCTGCTATCTGAATGTGCATGTTTACTCCATGTGAGATAAGAAATACTTGGTTCCTCCATCATCACATCAGTTGGCCTAAAGCCTCCAGCAGTCAAAGCTGACACACTTTGCATTTACACCAGGAGTGCAGCTGGTCAGCGACTGTTTCCTGGCTGATGGATAGTAATTTATCTGCAGTGCACTCGCAGCTTCCAAAACTTGATTGCTTGCAAAACACATCAATTGCTTACCCATTTCCCTCTGCAAATCTCAAGGGCTCTTCTCCATAGAAGCTCTCGCTCATGGGTGACTTGGACTCAAGCCTTGCAATGCAGGAAAGAAGAGCGAGGAATTTCTTTGCCTGTCTTCTCGAAGCATTGTTACCAGTGATCCCCTTCCCAGAGCAGCTCCGGGTTCGCTTTCTTCAACCTCAGGTGTAATGACCCTGTGCTCCAGCCCTTTGGACGGATCCCCCATTGCCCATCTGCTTTCCTGGCAGAGCTGAAGGTTCCGCTTTGTGCTCTGCTGTATTTTTACCTTCCAGGGGGAAGTGAAAGCCCCCAAGGTGGCTGCTGCATTCATGGTGTGACAATGAAGCACAGGCTCTTCAGTTTCAGTCACATGCAGCGCCACAGCCTGGGGTGGAGGGGGTGCCCAGGCACCGTGTTGTCTTCTCAGCTGCTCAGTTGGAGGAGGGGAGGTCCCGTGCCTCTCTGAAGTTTGGGGACAGGTCTCTCAAGTTCCTTTTCATTATCTGGTCCTCAGATACCCTCCTTGTCTGCAGCTGGAGCAGCCCTGCTACTAGCCGTCATCTGAAGAGGATCATAGGTAGGAGCAGAAATGAAACGAAGGGATGAGATAGAGAAGGAGGAGGGAAATACCTGAGAAAGAGCTGTGATGAAGAGACTGAATCACAGAAGAAAAAAGTCATAAGGAGGAGTAACAGGATCTGATTCAAAGCCCTTTGAAATTGAGGGGAAGATTTCTCCTGTATTTGGTGGGTTTGAATTGAGCTGTAGCAAGAACAATCCATTGCATCATTTGAAGACATTGCAAAATTGGGGGCAGCAGAGGGGAAAAAACAGTCTTTGAAAGAGACAGAAGGGAAACCTCTGCGGTCTGGAGGGCTTTTTAAGGGTCTGGAAGAGCTGGTCTCGTTTGGCCAGGCTGTCGGCGCAGTGCCAAGCCCTGGGTCCTGCCTGGGGGATTCTTTGTGGAGCTCAGCGCACGTGTGGGAACCCATTTCAAACTGCGGCAGGTAGGAGAAGAGGGAGGTGGAGATGCGTCCCTGTCACTGGGGTAGAAGGTAGGCCTGTGTGACTCCCAAATCTTTTCAGCTCTGATCATTGTCATGGAAATGTGGAAAAAGATTTTAGCAAGGCTGAAAGGAGGGACCTCTGTCTGTGGTGCTATTTTAAGCACGGGGGCAGCTCTTGCATCCCAGCTGGAGAGAATTAGGTTCCCCCTGGATGGTGAACAGCATTTGGGCACTTGATCACCTTAGTCTGCTCTGTGAATTCCTAAGAAGCTGTCCAGGGTTGATGCAATTTTGGGGATTCTTTGGAGATGGTTGTCTGAATGCACCATGTATTAACTGCAGCTGATACACGTGAGCCTGCATCCATCCTAGGCATGTGTGCCACCTGAGACAAAGTCCACGGGTGGCTTCTCTGTGCCAACATGCTGGATTTCAAGTGTTCCTGCTCTGCTCATGTGGATCCAGCTTGCTTTCTCCTCTAGTGACCTCCTCATCAGCTTTCAAGCTGCTGCGCACCCTTTCCTTCCTAACTCCTGCTGTCAGCTAATTGCATGACCTTGGCTGCCTGTGTATCCCAAACTAGCTTGAGGTACAGCTGCCAGTGCTGGGAAACACTGCCAAAACAAGTAGGTTAGGAACCTGAAGGGGATGTTTGGTGTCCAAATCCTCTTGATTTCCAAAGGAAGGTGGGTGCCATACTCTTCTAAGTCTCCTTCAACCTTTCCTCCCTTGTTCCCGCATCTTGTGGTAACCCCTTGGATATACGGGGAGTATCAAGGCTTGATTCTGTTCAACCCAGGGCTGCAGCTGCATATGCTTGAGTGGTCTTCTTGGCCTTTCTCTGCCTCAGTTTCCCCATCTGGAAAGCAGTTGGGGGTGATAATGCTTGCTTCCTTTGATCTGTACAACTGTAACTTCTCATACAACATAGAGATTCATGCTCTGGTGAGCAGTGTTTCTCTGGCTAGAGACCAAGTCACCTGGAAGGTTTAAGATGAACTTTGTCTGCTGCATCCCAGAGATTCCTGGCTGTGTGCTCACGCCACAGTCCTGCTGGTACGGCAGTCTATCATAGCACAGGTCAGCTGCTCACACAAAGCTCTGTGGTGGAGCAGGGATACATCACAGGATCAGAGCAGGGGGTTGACAGCAGGGTCCATCAACAGGTCCCAGCAGGAGGAAGGGATGAGTCAGGCCCAGCACCCAGCCAGGAGGAGATTGGGCTAGAGACAGCTACCTAGAACATAAACCCAAGGCCCACCTTGGAGATAAGTAAGCCTACTAGATCACCTTGGCAAGGACTGGTCTCCTTAAATGTAGCTTCTGGACCAGTAGGCAAAGGGTGCATGGGTGGGGGTCCCAGGTGGGGCTCATCTGAGCAATCAATTGCTGTTAATGTATCCAGGGCCCTGGCACTCAGGAGGGAACAGCACACTGCCAAATTGTCTTTGTTGTGTTGGGGAATTGATCTGTGCTGTTGAACTTGTCTCTTTTTCTCTCTCTAGCACCCCAAACCTGCCAGTCAAGATGCCCAAACCCAGCAAGGTGAACCAGGCCCTGGCAGGTAAGGATCCCGCTCTGCTTTACCCATGCTGTCCCTAGGGTTACATGAGCAAGTGGCTTACCTTTCTGTGGCACTTACTTTCCTTTGTTAGTTCTTAGGAAGGGTCTGAAATGTTGCTGGCATTTAGGGTTTTAAGCCCAAAGACGTTTCAGAAAGGCAAAGAGGGCAAACATGGGGGGAGAATGGGACGGTCAAACCTTGGTAACTGTTTTTCTCATCAGTGCTGGTCCTTAAGCTCTCAAAATGAGTGGGTTTATTTGGGGGTTGGGTATTCATCTTTTCCCATAGGCGTGTATGAGCAAGTAGCAGGGGGAAGCACATGGATCAAGCTCAGTGCTAGCTGTTACTTGCTACTTTTCTTCAAGTCAAGGGGGAAGAGTGGTGTGAGATAGCATGTGGTTTTTAATATGACTTCTTAAATGTGATTTTATTACAAAAGCTTGGGTGGTCTTTGGCTTAAAAAATGATTGTGGTGCTTTTTCTTGGGGAAAGGAGGGGACAGAAGCTGAATCAGGTGTTGTATCCTGTGGTGGCAGAATACAGGTTTGCTTGTTAGTTTCCAAACCTGTGAATCTGATACAAAATATACCTGAGGAGTGTGTCTTGGAGGGATGAAAGTACCAGTATTTAATGCTCCTTTTCAGAGTAGATTTGCCTGTTAAATATGAAATGGCGTTGCCTTGAAAATAACAACTCGTGCTTGCAGCTTTCAGTGGAAGCGTTCCCATGCCAAAAACCGTCGGTGCGTTTGCTCTGTTTTGACTCAGCTGCGCCAAACCGCGGGACCCTGGTGTGGTGGTGCCTGGGGAGACGGGTGTTCTGCCGAGAGCAGGTGTATTCTCTGTACGGACACCGACTGTGCACTCGAAAACGTATTGTAATGTGGTAACCCAGGGGTAGAAGAGTGGGGAAAAGACCTCATGTATGGTATTATCTGGGTTTTTCTGTACCAATTTCGGGCACTACAGAATATCTGTTAACCCTCTCCTTCCTCTGGTTCTTGTCTACGCGTGGTCTGTCAAGGTTATTAGCTCCTTGGACAACAAACTTCACTTCTGAGCGTGTAGAGACAGCTCTCGCTCTTGGAGAAGATAGTTACTGCCTTATTCCAGGAAAGGTGATGGTGTTTGGTCTCCTCTTGCGTGTCAGGCCTTACCCTGCCTAAAAATGATTCCGAGGATTGATGTTTCCAGTCGTCTAATGTTGGTACCATCATGAAAACTGTGCCTTGCTTGTCTCTATAGCCAAACAGACACTGCGTAAAGACTAGTACTGGGGACACCTGTCCTCTGACAGCAAGCAGCCCATCTGTCTCCCTGTTAGCAAACCAGTGTTTGTGGAAATGAGGTGTAAAATCAAGCTCAGACCTCGTCTAGGTGGATGACCTGAGCAGAAGAACTCCCCTTGCTTATAAAAGCTCTGAACTTCATCCCCTGGCTATTAGCACTGACTGTAATTAAGTACTTAATCACATAAAGGTAAATACAGCAAAGAACTGAAGAGCCCTGGTGAATCCAGGCTGTGTTAATGTTGTTAATGGTGATCTCCTTCTACATGTGCAAGTCATCCACTGTTAATTTGGAAGAGGTGAATACACATGGTCCATTTATGCCTTGTAGTACAATGTGTAGATATAAAAGGCTGTAGGAGAGCTCAGTAGAATAAGCCATTTACCACCGTTTAATAAAGTAAAATGGCAAGGTTAAGTTTGTAATTGATATCTCTGTTGTTGGAGGCTGGGGGTACAAAAGAGGGAATAATTATTCATCTTGATAATCTTCAGCTCTCCACAAGTCAGCTAGCAAGAGGCACGCCGAGTTACAGGGGAGTGCAGGGCTGCATGGGCTGGGCTGAATGTGATCAGCGCAGAAGCAACTCTCTGGGGCCAGCATCTCCTTCAGATCCGGATCTTTGCAGGACACAGCTCTGATCGGTGCTGTGCTGCCTTCTGCCAAATGTGACAGACCTCAGAGGTGCGAGGGAGGGGAAACGTCTAATTTGAGTCTGTCCGTAAAATCATATAGAAGCAGAGGAGAGATGTGGACAAGTTAATTCACAAGTGAAAGGAAAATAAATCTCTGAGAACACTTCTGGTAAAAAGCGAGCAGCGGAGTTCTGGTAAAAAGGCCAAATTTTATCGCAGTGTTTATTAGCTGCGTCTCTAGGGACACCTTCTTCCCCTCTGTGCTCCACTCTCTGTTTCTAGGACCTCTTCTGGGAAGTGGTATTTTGTATATATTTAAAATCCTGCAGGTGGTGTTTGACTTATTATTCAAGTTATTCTCTAACACACAGGCTGGGCCCTTTTGTTCCTCCGGTCCCTGCTGCATGACTGCTTCCTTCAGCATCAGTGGTGGAAAGGCTGGGGACCCAAGGGCTCCATGATGACGTGGGGGAGAGGGCAGTCTTGGATAGGAACTGAAGAAGGTTTTATATTGGGAAGCATGTCCAGAAGTCTCACAACCCTTGGCCTCCATCCCAAGGTGTCTGTCAGCAGCTTTGGCTCTGGTTTGACACAGGAGAAAAACAACCCCTGAATCTTGTGGGCAATCTCAAGAAATGCTGTGGGTGCATCTGTTGGATGCAGGTGGAATTTCTGGTGGATAAACAGGAGATGGGGGAATCCTGCAGGTCTGAATGAGAAGCTGGGTTTTGTTTGTGTGATGAGCACCTGAGGATTTGAGTGAGGGATTTGTAACACTGTCAACCCCGTGCCTTCAAAAAGCACCTCTCAGGGTCCCAGAAATCATGAAGCTGACTTTAAAATCATGTTTTGTACAAGCAATTTCTTTTTCCTTGCTTTCTGCTATTTTAATACTTCAANCACAACAGAGGTCTGAGCAAACTGGTGAACCACAGTGTTGGTGTTTAAGGATCAGCTGGACTAACATCTCTTGGGAATAATGTAGTTTAGCTGTGTGCCTTGGGGCTGGGGGTGGACTAGGCGGTCATATGAAGGCCCTTCTAATACTATTTTCAAGATGAAGACTGGGAATTAGCTTTTTGTTAAATGAACTGAGTGTTTCTCATTCACAGGTTTCCTAGAGCTGGGGCATTTGGGAACGTACCAACCATAATAATTTTGCTGGTGCATATAACTGTACTAATTACCAGTGCTTCTCTGAGATCTCATGTTATTTGAAGGCAAGCTCTGCCCTTTCCCCTCTACCTGCTTAAATCCAGAACTGGAACCAAAGGCATACTACTCTGAGGTCTGTGCAAAATCAGTAGCCAGAGCCAGCGACCGGAGCAGCATGTTGGGCTGGGTGTGTGAGCAAGCGTATGGTCAATACTCATACATAATGTAAGGGTGTTTTTTCCCCGTGCTCAGCTTCTGCACAGGATGTTACAAAAGTGCCTTATTTACATGGCAGGCTAAGAAAAGCCGGTGGATGTTGTCATAGCTCCAGTGAAAATAGTTTTACCCCAAGGAGTTGGTAACATCGTAATTCTGGCCAAATAGATGTTTTGGGCAAGAGAAAAGAGGCAGTCCTCTGAGTGTGCTTATTGCACACATTCGTAGGATTGGGTCGGATGCCAAAGGATGCTTTGCAAGACTTTCTGTCTCTTCCCTCCTGCAGCCCTTGCAGGGAAGAAACCCACTGGCCAATGGAAAGTGTGAACATACTCATTAAGACTTGTCAAGCTCCTGGGGTAGCTAGGGAGGAGCAGGAACCCTAGCAGGAACGCGTGGACATCCAAAGCAGTCTTAGTCTGAGCAAGCTTATCCTGCTGCAGCTTGGCCCTTGCATCTTCAGGTGAGAATTTGTCCAGGACCAGGGTGAGATTTATTCCTGATCTAACTCCACAGATGCCTACAATGAGTTTGAATTGAAATTGTTGTGTCCGCAGGTCAGAATTGGAGAATCGATCTGCGGATGTGATGTGTGTCTGTGTATTGTTTCGGCACTTTGTATGAACACACACTCCCACATAAGGCTTGGATCACAGGAGATCCCTTACTGGGGACTCCTGTCACTAAACTTGTGGGAGGATTGTTAGATGCTGAGATTTCCAGTATTGTATTAGAGCTTTAAAGGAGGCATTGCTGCTGGGTTTTGAGATGAGCCAGAAGAGCAATGTAACACCAGAACGGCCCGTTTTTGAATGCTCTCTTGATTTGAATCTGCGGATGATTCATTGTGTGTCTCTCCAAAGGCAGCAGAAGGTAGAAGTGGAAAATTACCTTTTCTTGGCTGGTTTAAGATTGTCCATGGGAGAACATTTGGCTGGGGGCAGTTCTCCTGGTTCCACATTTGCCCTGTGCTGTATGTCTGTGTGGAGCTGTAGATGCGCATGCAGCTCATAAAACAAAAAAGAGAGAGAGTTCCTGGAATAAATGTTTATTTTCTTTGTGATGATTCATGATGCTGGCAGGCAGTTTTGGACGTGTTTTTCCAGGTATGAGAGGGCCTGTGTTAGAGGGTAGCTGAACTTGGCTGACGTTCTGTGGCTCATGCTCTTCACTTGGTCTGATTTTTTTTTTTTTTTTTTTAAGGAAACGTTCTCTGACATTAAAAGTATGAAGTCAGTTGTTCAGCTTCTGCTTCTGTCGTGTTCTTTTTTTTTTTTTTTAAATGGGTCTTTCTTTTNTTTTTTTTTTTTCAAATGGGCTCTGCATGTTAATGTTAGCAAGACAGTATTGATCTCTTAAGAAGAAAGCATTAATTTTGCATTTGCCTATCAGTCAGCTGTGTGTAGGTGGTGATAATCCCTGTTAGTCTTTGGACTTGTTTTTCAAATGTCAGTCTCTGCAGTCAGTGTGATCGCACCGCGTAGAAGCAGGTTTTTTGGAGACAACTTTACCATTTTCTTTTCTGCACCAGCTCTGGAGAATCGCATTTGCAGCCTTGGTGGGGTCAGGCTGAATGAGATGATCTCCCCCAGCCATGGGGAGGTCCAGCATCTTGCCTGTTTCTCAGCAGTATTGTTCCTCTAGGCTCTCTAATCCGTGTGAGTTGGTACTCCTCTTCTGGAAATACCTCCAACTGTCCTTTAACCTGCTGAAAGGGGAAAGTACCTGCCTGGTGCACCTGTGTGGGGCAGCTTTGGTGCTGTTGCTGGGCTTCAGGTGTTCACTTGTACTCACTTGCTCAAAAAACAAGTAGCTTTTGTTATGGGAACACTTAAGCTGCTGCTTAGGGCTCCCTGGGAACAGTGAAGGACTGCTGGCTTAGACTGGGGTTGAGAGCGTGCAGTAGTCTTGCAGTCCTTAGTTCAAGACTTAAAGGAAGTTATTTTGATTGTGAAATTTCTGGATCCGATGTTCAGTTAGAGGCCTGCTGGCTTGTACTGACATCAGGGGCTCTCCTTGGCTGTACCTGCTGGGAACAGCTCGGCGCGGTCAGTAGGGTGAGGGGTACTAACTCGGAACTTGTATGCTTTGAAGAACCTCCTCTGGCCCTGCACCTCCTGGGAACTGGGGGGCTACACCTCGGATCTAGATCAACAGTGATGGTACTTAATGCGGGCGATCCATGGCTGCCTGGTTTGGTGTTACCTATTTCCATTTGGAAGTGCATGGTTTCACCATGCATCTGGCACTTCACCAGACCAGCTCTGCCAAAGATTCTTGGCTAACCCTGGGGAAATCACTTCATCTGCCTATGCCCCTCTCCCTGTTTTGCAAAACCCTTTCTGTCTGTCTTTTTTGGTCCTTAGATGAGAAGGTTTTAGTAAGATTTTTTGTTTGTCAAGAAAGGGCTTGAACAGGTTCTGGAATATTTATTGTGCTTGGACCTTAAGTGAAGTAGGTGCGAAACATGGTCAGCACTGCACAGGGGTAGTTCTGCTTGTGGGGCATCAACATAGACTTTGCACAGGGGATTTCTGGTCACAAGGCACAAATTCTTGACTAGTTGCATGTTTGAGGCAGAAAATAGTCTTACTGCTTGCACACAAAGCTGGCTGATGCTTCCTGTCATAACTCGATTTTCAGTCATGTCTGGGAAAGGTACCTCATTTTTGTCCTGAACAGATCTGCTCTTATATCTTCCTTTCCCAACCCAACTGAATAAAGGCTTGAAAAACAGAAAATCCTTAGAAATCTTGGCTTTGGCCGTGAATTACTATACGGGATGCTGGCAAGAATTTCCATAGTGTTAGGATGTGGTTTTGCATGGTCTACAGTCAGAGGTAGTTACGCTGCCTTTTAGGTTGTCTGCTGTTTGGTTTGCAACTATAAGCAATTTTTTTTTTGTTCTGGCAATGGCTGTTGCAAGTGGGGAAGTAATTTCTTGGGAAAGCAAAGGCAGGTGTTTTCTTGAATGTAAGTTTAATAGCAATATGCTACCTTAGAGGTGTTATGACTTGTAACCAGCCTGTATTTCATGGGCAAACATCATATTAGATCAGCATGATCAGTCCTGTAGCTCTCTGTGTGCCAATTTTACCTTCAGGGAATAGCTGTCCTTTTTAATGATTCATTAGCTTTAACAAACTGCATCCCATGAATACAGCTGGCTGGGATGGGGGAGGGTGAGAATTGCATTGCAGGTAGGGGTGCTAGGAAAAACTGGTGTGGGGTGAGTGGGGGGCTGCCACCATGGGGCTTGTCTGGCAGGGGATTGAGTGGGGCAGCTCCAGCCCACGGTCAGCCCGGCACTGCTGCAGTGTTTGAAGGCAGTTAAGCTGCACTCTGGGCACCGGTTTGGTCCAACACCTTTGAAACACCTAGCTTTAGGGGGGGTAGCTGAGCAGGACCTTTAGGGGTTACAGGTGATGCCCCTCATCCTTCAGGCCCCCAGGGTCAGGGCTGCTTCCAGGGCTCCAGTGAGCGGGAGGGCTTTGCACCACAGCAGACTCAGTGCCTGAGGAGCCTAAAGCCATGGCAAAGAGGAAGGTCCTAGTCACACACCAGCTCGGAGGGTCATGGGTGAGACTTGTGCCCGTATTTCCCTGCTTTAATTTGCTGCCTGGGTTCCTCTCTCTAAAAGCCTCTGGATCGTGTCCTTGTGCTGACTCCAATCCTGTTGCCTCTCAGGTGTTTTATGTCCTCTGAATCAAGGGCTTGGGTTTTGTTTTATTTTATCTCTTTAAATTTTCTTTGAAAGGTTAAAGTTTTTTTTTAATGAATGTGTTTCCCCGTTGTTTCCTTCCTGCATGTTGATCTCGTATCCGCTGTAGGCATGACGGCTATTCTGATGTCAGCCGCTGGACTCCCCGTGCACCTCACCTGTGTGCCGCAAGCTGCCAGCACCCATAAAGCCACTAAAAAACACAGCTCAGTTAAGGAGGGGAGGAAAGTGTCCAAGAAAGGTAGTTCCTGCTCAAACTCTGATATTTGCTTCCATCTCCTTCTCTTTATCTCTCTGCACTTGTTCTGCCTCCCTCCTTTCCTCTTGTCTCTCCCCCCACCCTCTTGGCTCTTCTGATTTGACGATGATGTTTGTCCCATCAAGGGGAGAAGCAGGGCACGTCTCCTCTGGCCTGCACAGTCTCTCACAGGCTGTAAAATAAGATGATAAAGTAGACCCTGTCCTGTGGTAGCTCTGCTTTTTTTCCATCAGGCGTTAGAGCTGGAGCAGCCCAGTTGTTCTCTGTGCATGTCAGAGGCTCCTGCAGCCTCCCCTGTGGTACTGTTACACCCTCTTGGGGAGCCCTGGACATCCACGCACCAGGACCTTCTCTGACTCATTGGTGGGACAAGTCTGGGAGCTGAGGGACCATCAAGGAGAACGTTTAATCCATACATGCTCTCAAGAGAAGGTTTGCTTTTGAGCCATGCTTGTCACAGTTGAGTCATGGGCTGAGAATGATCTTGCAGACAAGCAGGCCCCTGAGTCATACAAGGCTTTCAAAGTTGAATTGCAGAGGATTTGTTCTTTCCACCTCTGTCTGGGGTGGAGTGGAGTGGAATGCAATGGGAGGGAGCCCTCTCTGGTGGACGTGTCCTGGCGGGAAGGGCCCCGTTACCCCAGCTCTCCCACTGAGGTGAGCTACCTCCAGGGCAGGGCCTTCTTTTCTCCTCTTCATGTCTCGCTGGCATCCCACACCCTTGCTGAGGCCATGGGCTCTCAGTTTAGAGCCTGGGTCCTGCCCACCTGTAGCAGCCCTGGGACTCTGTGGGGGTAGGTGTGAATCCAGCCTTGTGTAGCTGTAGAGGTCGTTTGCCAACCCCAGGACAGGTGTCCTGGGGTGGTCAACCACCACCAAACCTACGGTGCTTCCCCCTTCAGGTAAGCGAATGGGGGGGACTAGAGGTGGTGGTGGGGTGTTCAGCATGGAGATGCTTGCGTTTAAGAGGGAAGAGCCCTGAGGTGGAGGGGAAGAGGCATCTGGCCATCTGGAGAGTTTGTTGGTGCCAGTGTCTCTCTCCTTGGAGTCTGTGCATGCAGTGAGGAGGCTTGATGGAGAAGTGAGGTCCAAACCTGTCTGAAAGAGACAGGAAGGTTGGTAGAAGGAAAACAGAAATTAAATGCAGAGAGGTATCTTGTGGAAATGCATTATGGAGGAAGCTGGGAGGAGGAGATGCAAATGGCGAGAAGGAGGGCGAGAGCAAATGTGGAGTAGGATGTGTGACAGAGGGGGAGGAGAAAGCAGGGGGTGGCAGGAGAAGCAGCAAAGAACAGGAGGAGCAAAGGAAAATGGGAGGTGAGGAAGAAGAGCTGAGCGGAGGTGGGTGGGAGAGGGTCTGGATGAGGATCTAGCTCCATGGAGCCAGCTGGCAAGGTGGTGGGGTAACGCCGGCTCCTGGCACTTCACTCCCAGTGTGGGCGGCATCTGTGGAGCCCTCCGTAGCCGGGGATGAGGGCTGGGTGGTGGGGACACCCTGGAAGCTGTGCCGAAATGGAGCTGCGGAGAGGCCGGGCCCTCCCGCAGAGGCATTGCCTTGCCCCTGTCGCTGGATGAGCCCAAAAAAATAAGGGCCAGGCCTGCCGTTGGTGTTGGTCACCTGCTGCTGGCTAATGACAGAAACTAGCTGTATTTAGGGCAAAGTGTGACCACAAACACGCAGCCCTGCTCCTCTGCAGTGCAGCTGGCTGCCAGCTTCTCCTCAGTGGGGCCTGTGGGTATCGGCGCGCTCACCGCCTCCAGCCCCTCCTCGGGGTGGAGGAGATGCAGGTGCAAGTGACTGGGATGCTTGCAAGAGCGTGGTGCTAACAGGAGGGTACGTCTTGCAACTTGTGAGCAGGGTAGGGAGAGCAGCAACGTAGAGCGTGAAAAGGGGTAGGTGGGGAGGATGGGACGTGGGCTGGGGGGCAAGAGCAGCAGACGCGGCGTTAGGTATCTGCCCGGGGAGCAGAGGGGTGGCCGTAGCCATGCCGGGTGTTACGCACCCCATCAGCAAGGCCTCTTCCTCAGCGAGATGCTGGGTCGTCAGCATTCGCTGCAGCACCCGGGAGCACACACGTGCTGCCTGCCGGGGCTGCTGAGCTGCACCTTGGCCAAAGGCCGGGTGTGCTGGGGCAGGGCCGGCACCCGCCTCGGCCCCGGGGGGGTCCGGGCAGCTGGCCCAGCCCCGGGGCTGTGTCCTGGGCCAGCCCGGAGAGCCAGGCTTGGGAACCTGCCTGGCTGCCGCCTCCCCGCCTGCTCACCGATGCCGCCTGCTGGGGCCAGGACACCTCTGGCCCGGGGAGCAGAGAGGGGACACCAGCGGGAGGGATGGGACACTCTCCGGGGAAGGGGCACCAGCAGCTCTGTCTCCCATCTGGCACAGCAGGATTTCTCTCAGCCATCCCCGTACTGCTCCGGACATGCTGTAGAGGAGACATTTTGCCAGCTCTGCCCTTTCCAATGCTGACCTGCGAGAAGGGGGTGCCTTTCTCTGGTGTAGTCTGCTAAAATCCCCCCTCTTGCTTTAGAAAGCAGAGTCCCTGTTGCTGGGGGCAGGGAGGCTGGTCCTGCAGAGTGCACGACTCCTGGGATGAAGAGGGTGCTCAGTCCCTCCTAGGAACAAGCTGAGTTTGTGCAACACCCCTCTGGGCTTAGGAACATTGCTCTGCAGTGAAAGCAGTGAGGCTGACTTTTGGCCAGACTGTTCTTTTTCCCTTTGCAGGCTCTGAAGCTGCCAACAGGCAGAGATAGGCCTGTTTTGTGCCCTGAATTTCTGCATCATGTGCCCTTTCCCCTCTCACAGCCCTCCAGGTTTTTCCATCACAGAGAGCTCTAGCAGGAGCTGTGTATCCAGGAGGAGGCCATCAGTGTGCTGACTGCAACCAGCTGGCGCCCAAATAGGTGGTGGTGGTGGGTGCAGCGTACCCCTGCTGAGCCCCTTCTTGGTCCCTCCTGCTGCCGCAAACCCTGGCCCCATGTGGGTTGAGGCAATGTTGATGGAATTGCAGCCAGCTTGGGAATAGCTGGGTTATGTTAAACAAAGACGCTAATTAGTCAGGACTCGTTAACGTTGTTGCCGTTCTGGCAGTGATGTGTCTGGCGCAGATGAGTGCTGTGCTGGGGGTGCTGCAGGTCTCGGGGAAGCCGTAGTCTCTGGGCGGGCACTGTACTATCGGTGCTGGCACGCGGCCTGGCAGTGTCTGCCATCCTGATGGATCAGCGCTGCCTTCCCGCCGACTGGCATGGCGCTGCACTTCCTTGGGCTGCTGCAGCCGCTGCCTCGCACCAGCGCTGCTGACTGCGCGCTCGGAGTGGACTGAGACCCCACCGGCTGTCCAGGAGGGAGGTGAGTGGCTTGTCTGGCTCTCCGAGTGGTGCTGTGCTGCTCAGGAGTGGAGCTGGCTGCCACAGAGCGGGACTGAAGGGAGGAGGCGTTCTTTTGAGTCCGATGTGCTGCTTGTTACCTTTTTCAGCTGATGGGATCACCGTCCGCTTTCCCCCTGGCTTGGAGACGTCTCTGCATACCCTCTCTGGGGTAGGCAGCCATGTGCAGAGCGCTGCAGTTGCAGCGGGAGAGGAGATGAGCACACTTGGCCTTCCCTGCCGAGCAGGATGGGATCTGGCTAGGCAAGGGGAGTAATCCCAGCTGACTCGGAGTACTCCCCATGTGTCCTATCCATCTGTAGTGGGGACTGCAGACTGTGCCAGTGCCTATGGGAGGGGTGGGAGTGGGGAGCTCCCTTCTGTCGGGGGAGTTTGCTGTTCCTGTGGGGGACCATCTGCTAAAGGAAACAGGCTGCAATAACAGGGATGCTCTGTGTTGGGATCAGAGCAGCCTGGTCGCTTGGTTAGCCTGCTGCAATGTTAAATGTGGACAAAGCTGTTTAACACCAAATGTCTTTTCACCTTCCTGATCTTGGGACAACCCTCTTGGGGGGTGAGGCCAGTAGGTCTGGCCCTTGTAAGTCCAGGGAACAGAGGGCAGAGGAGATCAGAGTTGGGTGACTGTCCCTGGCAATAACTGGAAACAACCTGTGTCTGGTCTGTGTAGGGTATCAAAAAAAAAAAAA